>JAMKCH010063565.1:0-123411 GCA_023653785.1 Ophioderma brevispina
TCAATGGTCCCTGGTATAACCAAACACTGGGTAGTGCCACCTAATGTGCTCTTCTAATTGCTCTAACCGTGATATAAGGACAAAGATACTGACAAATGGCAGCCCTTTTGAAATCCAAAATGGCGACTGAAGGGTGGTTGAAAAAAAATGGCCCTAAATTTTTGAAATCCGCACCCCAAATTGAACAAATGTACGCTAATAAAATCAATTTTGGGCACAAATCCCACCACTGGAAAACATAACAAACTGTACTTTTTTGGGGATTAAAGCAAAGCAAGATAATTTATGGTATATTTAACGATTCAATGCACTGCGTACTTGTTGAGGGTCTCATAAATTGATACCAATAATTGTTTAGGTATGTTTTAGCTTTAGTTTTTTAGGAGTCGGTGAAAAGAGCGGTGTTTAATGTGGCATTTTTGAAATGCCATGTTCACGCATCATATCCACTTTTGACAATACCAGTGGCCCCCCGGGACTTGTTAGGTAGCAAATCAACGAATACTTCTTATGTTTTAGGGTACGTTTTGGGGGGGGTGGGCATTCCTCACGAGATACTGATCCACCCTGGAAATACAAGTGCCCCCCCGGGAAATGAAGCCTAATTAGCGACAAATTATGTAGGCATACAAGCCACGATGGAATCGCGCAATCATTTAGAGCCCTAGAAGCTCTATTTCCAAATGACGGAATAAGTCCCGGGTGGGATGAAGGGTGTAGGCCTACTCAATTTGGGTTTCACGGGGTGCTAGGCCCTATTTTAAACAACACTGATAGCGATTGTCGATTTTTAATTTTTCGATTCAGTACGGAGTAGTAGGTAAGTAAATGAAATACGGGTAGGACCCTAACCCCTAACATGCCTAACCTACGCCCTCATTCCAAGGGATCCACGTTCAGCTTTCAGTTTCAGACAAGTCAAAAATGGCAAAGTGTTAGCTTCCTAGGATGAGGTTTACAGCTATTTCTTAGACGCAAAATTGGAAAGACTTCCATATGTACGCCCCCCCTCCTCGTATTATTCATGCTTCAACCTTTATTTTTAAACACTAAAATATTAAATTTTTGTTGCAAATGTAATATGAGGGGGTAACGTATGGAAGTCTGTTGGCCCAAAAAAATTAATAACGCTATACACGGCTTATATGTTTGCCAAATACCGTATAACGGCTACGTAACCACTTGGTAAAGAAGAGGTACTAGCTGCAAATGCGGGGACACCATTAGGCTCGCTAGCTAGGGGTCATCAAGTTCACAATAATCAAGTTCTATTCCCGCTAGACATTCGGCGGGGATTGAATTCTGCCACCACATCCTTCAACATGCAGTTTTCTTATGGTCCGTTGAGAGGCTGCCGTAATTCATTGGGTGGTGGCCATTTGGTTGTGATATGACTGTTCATTGATAAAAAAGGAAAAAGCTTTTCCTTAACACGTCAGACTGGTCAATTCAATCAAAATTAGTTGCTTCAGTGCCATTGCTTGTAATTGGCCGGTCGGACTTACGTCGTGTTTCCGATCGTCTTTGGGACCGCCCCCTGAATTCCTCTGAAGTAGTATCGATTTTGCAATATCAGATGAAAGGCCGTGTTTTTCTAATTGTCGTCCTGAAAATTTGAGCCTCAAATCCATTTCATTCCCAATATAGAAACAAAACACCGCCGTTTTAGTGGTTAATCATCAATTTGCACGGTATTGATAGGGTTTTGCAGCAGGCATTATTGCGTCTACCATCAACCGGCAAGGTTTGTTCCCACGGTACGTATGTGCAGTGGCCCAGCTCTCATTTCAAGTAGAGAACGCAATGCACACATAAAACTGAACAACCACCTTTAAACTAATTTTGCATGTTTACAAAACATTGCTTTCGCCTTGCCGCTCGAACATGTTGCCTTATAAAGACCCATGCTTGCTGCGAACTGCCGGTCGGACGTTTCCCCTCAGAAAGGCGCATTGCTTCGCACTCCCGTTGGGGACCTTTTCTTCTCTCTGGAGACGCATTACTGCGGACTGACGTTCGGATGTTTTTTTCTTTTTCCCCAGGAGGCTTATTTCCACAGAATGTCCGGTCAGACGTATTCTCCCCCCCCCAGAAGGCAAACTGCCTATGGCAAATGACCCACCGGCAATGCAAAGGCACAGTTTCCTGTAATTCAATTGCTTGTAATTACCGGTCAGACTTAAGGAACTATTTTACTTTGCTTCGATTTCCGGTGCGGAACGTTTTTCCCCTCAGAAAGTGCAATTGCTGGTGCACTGCCGTCGAAGCATTTTTCCCAAAAAAAGAAGTCTGCCGACCGCGATGTTCCGTGGGAAACAAACCCGGGGGGGGGTGGTTACCCCCCACCCCAACCCAGGGCATTGCTGCTGACTGCTGTTGGACGTTTTCCCCCGGAGCCGTATTTTCACTGACTACTGGTCGGACTTTTCCCCTCAGGAGCGTATGGCGCGAACTGCTGGTGGGGTGTTAATGCTTTTCCGCCTTTTTTCCGCTGGGTGGAAAACCTCCCACCGTAATGCAAGGCACTGATTTCTGTTATTGCCGGCGGACCTTCAGGAGACCCTATTGAATCTACCGTTTTGTCTATTTCCGGTAAAAATAATTATCTCGCTCAAACAAATTTCACGAGAATAATCAAATTTTCTCGACATTTAATTATCTTGCTCTTGGGGATAATTTTTTATTATCTCGAAATCAATTTATATCATCTGATTTTATCTCGAGATCATTTTAATATCTGATATATTATCTGTCCATAAATTTATTATTTCAGTCTTACTCAGGATATGTTATTATCTTGAGATAATTTTTAAAATATTTAGAGCATGTCACTTACCGAACAAATGTGCCACATGTTTATTTGTGTATTTTACAAATATTGTGGTGCTGTGATCAATACTTATTATTATATGTGCTTTTTAATTTTTCAGATTTAAATTGAAGAGTTTGTTGGAAGAAAATGACCAAACGGGTGTACACGAGCCTTTCAAATTCCAGATGGATCATCAAATGCAGTGTCTGGGTCATGTAATACTCATGAGGTTGACCAATACACTCAATAATTGTGCATCATTTGTTGAATTGTTGGAAAGAATCAGTATGCAAAATTTAATTAACAACACAGAGGAATGTGCCGGAGGGGTGCAATCCTGAGGGAAATTCTGAGGTCCATAGGGAACTGTTTAGATTTTCACAATATGGTGAAATAAAAATTAAGTATCGTGAGATTCTTATCAAAGATAAGTTTTATTATCTCAAGTCCTATCTTGACAGTGGTGCAGTGTCACCAGTCCTCTTTCTGAGGGAAAAATGGGAGAAAGGGACATTTTTTTGGGGGGGGGGGGGGCAAAAGTGAATTCTGGGGGAAAAAGTATCAAATAGTTGGAGATTTTAAACCAATTTGGGCCCCAATCGCTGATTTTTCTTCTCTCCATAATTGTGATATTGGGCCCCAAATCGCCGAATTTTGGCCAAAATTCCTCATTTTTTTTTTTTTTCTCCTCGGCCAGGGGTGGCAAACTAGGGCAGGAAAGCATTTTTTTTGGGGGGGGGGTGTGTTGGGGGAAATCCCCCCCCCCCCCCGTGACGCCACACGGATCCTGAGATAATTTTATTATCTCACGATCTTATCTGAGATGCATTTATTATCTCAAGGTAATTTTATTATCTCCAGATATTAATATCTCGAGATAATTTCAACAAAAAATCTAACAACAATGTCACTTTCGAGGCTCGTAATAATGCGCGCATTAACATGTAGTACTTTGTGTGATTTTATCCATATGTGGTGCTGCGAGCAAATTATATGTGTTCTCTTTAATTATTTTTACAGAAAGAATTTTCACAGGATAACAAGTGTTTCCCTCTATGGCGAATTTGTGGATGTTTGGAAGAAAGGTAACCAAGCTGACAGCTTTCCCAATTCCCGAGAGGTGCCAGAATGGGGTGCTGATTCTGGGCCAACGCAAATGGTAGAACGACACTCAATATGAGGTTGGCTTTTATACTCAATAATGTGGCATCCGTTGTTGGGAAAGCATCAGTGTGCAAAATTAATTATTTTACAACCCACCAAGTAATGGGCCTAGGGGGAGCAATCCTGAAAGCTTTTCCAAAATGTGGTTGAATAACTGAACTGACAAATTACCTCATGCAAAGACATCGATCTTATTCATATCCAACCCATTCACTCATTTTCCAAAGAAGAATATTCTCTCAAACCCCAAGTAAACAATAACTGTTATATATTCCATGAAATAAATTAGACAATCAGACCATCAGTAACCAATTGGAGTGTTGCCAAATTGTTGTAATCCATGAAGTATTAAGGTCTTATGTGGGTTGGTATGTCATGAAACATCCGTAGGATTGTTGTTTGGTGCTAAAGTGATTTCTTGTTGTTTTTCATTCACTAGAGACAGACAGTCAGAAAATGATGGGGTGCAAATTTCGACTGATGCCCCCTTCTCCTCAAGGGGAAAAAAAATGTTTATACAGGGAAAAAGATTTAAAAATCGAGTCAATGTGTTTTATTGTCAATTAACATGTTTCGTCTCCTATAGGATTAGAAAAAGTTTCTATTTGCCTAGTTTCCAACCTTTAGTTTAAAGCGCTATAGCCCCCCATAATGGTTCAAGGTCATCCTGGGTAAAATTTTTACCCAATGCTCAATTGTTGTTGAAACTGGTGATGGTAAGTTGTTTGTATTGTCTCACAGGATCCAAAATGTATTATTTTTAACAGTGTGTGACATTTGTTGCTAATTACAATCAATGTCGCAATGGTCTACATGGTCTATGTGGTCACATACTTTCCCTGTATGTGTCGCAATGGTGATACAAAGATCATTAAATGCATTTTCTGTTCAGTTATGACACAAGGAATCATTTGACAAACCAAACTTTCAAACATGGAGCATTTACCCCCAGGTGACCTTGGAACCAATATGTGCATACCGCCTTTAACTAAAGGTTGGAACCTAGGAATATATACTTTTTTTATCCTTATGACGAACGAACGCGTAGTGTACCTTAAAACACTTTTACTCGGTTTTAATTTTCCCTGTACTAACATTATTTCCCCTTGAAGGAGGGGGCATCAGTAGGAAATTTGCACCCCTCATTTTTCTGACAGTTTAGGTCCTCTTGAAACCCAACAGCACCAAAATCAATTTTAGCATGAAAATCCTAACGGGAATACACACCACCCACACTATCTGTGTAGGTGTCCGCCACAATAAAGGTCCATTTCTCTAACTCTGTGCGTCATGGCATAAAACCTTGACGCAGCTTTTACGCAGCGCCAGATGCCTTCTTTGTGCGCGCATGTAAAACGGCCACGCCGTCACTTTAAGACAGCACGTTTAACGTCACTGCACGTCTGTAGGGAAATGGAGTACATATATAGTAACTTTCTACTTTTTATAACAATAGGAACCAGTTATAATTGGACAGAACTGCTGGTCAACTTAAAGTTAAGTCTTTAGCCACCCCTCACTGATGGCTTAGTGTAAAACGCGGCAGCGCAAGCGAGCACTAGCGAATTTAGCACTAACCGCAGGCGCGTAACCAGCCCTGAGCCTCCGGGGTGGCAGACTCAAAGAAGTTTTCCCCAATTTTTTTTCCTGATCGCACGCTCGCTGGTAGACCCATATTTTTTCCCACTAAGGTTTTCGAAATTCTGAAGAGGTGGGGGGGGGGGGAATAATAAATTTCCGTCTCCGTCCCTTTTTTCCCCTCCCCGTTCTTCTCTCCTTCCCCTTTCCTCCTCTCTTTTCCCTTCTCCTTCCCCTTTCCTTCTCTTTTCTCCTCTTCTTCCCCTTTCTCCTCTTCTTTTCGTCCCCATTTTAACCCCTTCTCCTTCCCATTGTTTGTCCGGGGGGGGGGGGAAGTATGCCTGGCCCCCCTGCCCCCCCCCCCCCCGCTGTGTTACGCACACTGCCTTTAACGGAATAGAGGCAGCATCACATTCATTTATGTCCGTAGAGTCTGCCCAAATTCACTAGTGCTTGCGCTTTCGGAGGCGTTTACCCTAACCTCCAACTGATTGATTTTACACCAACCTTTCATTGTGCAATATATCTTTATATGCCCATTTTTGGTTTCACGATAAGAGCATTTTTTTCCTGCCATCATTGAGTGATAATTTGATGACTTCCTGAGAAGTTACCAATTCTTCAGTTACTAGCCTCGGCAATCACTGTCTGTGTTGAAACGGGTCCCTTGGTTTGGGTACCTGAAGTGCTTTGAAGATGCAATGTGGAAAGGCGTGAAGTAGTGGGATGTTTGGCCATCCATAATCAAGGCCTCGCAGGTCTCTTGGCAAACTCATGATTTTACCTAGTTTATCCAAAGAAATGTAAGGCAAAACTCTCACCTCAATTTTACAACATTTGTTGCCAAGCTGCAGACAATGTGAAGACTCCAGAAACTTTACTTACTGTCCAAAACAGTCTTTCAAGTTTAGCACATTGGTGCAGAACGATTGCTTATATGAAAGTTCCTGAAGTGACTATGAAATCACAATTTTCTGTTGTAGTATTAGACTATGGTCCAAAATCATTTGGTTAAAGGGTAAGCGCGATTTGCTGATCAAAAACACCCCAAAAAAAATCAAATCGTTATTTTGTTTTTTTTTTGGGTTACTGATAGAAGTGCTAACTTACCTGCAAGTTTTTGCTTGCACTCTGTGTATTAAAGACGAGCGTACTTTTTATCCCTGTTTTCTGTAATTTCTATATTTGCGTATCAAAACTTCTGACTTGAGATAAAAAAGCCCCTTTCCTGTGAATATCCCAATTTATAAGCGTAATATTGTGTAACATGACCTTTAATCTTGCCCTCAAACACCAATATTATGGGATCTTTGTTATTCTGTACTGGCGTCAACCCCACAATCAGCTGTTTAGGTTTATGTGGCAGATTTTGAGTGTGTGGTGAGAAGGTATACAAGTGTCCTCAAAATAATTCCTTTTTCACTATTTGGTGTTTTTTTGTTCCTACATGATATGGAATTATACAGAGTTATCTTTGATTTAATAGCTAAAAATGCATTTCCACATTTTTTATTCTCATCGCATTAATCGTCTGGCTTTTCCCTTTAAGTTTCGTTAACCCTAACACTCTTCAGACCAGCCAATTACAAGCACTTGAGTTTGCTTCAATTGCTTGTAATTGCCGTCGGACTTCAGGACCTTTGTTCACTTTTTCAACATTCTTGCATTGCTGGTCTGACTTTGTTCCCCTATGGGCCCTCGCTTGTGACCCTGCCCGTGAGACATTTTCCCTTCAAGGTAAAAAATTGGCTGGGAAAACGTCCCACTGGAAGTTCGCAGAAATGCGGCTATGACAGGAAAAGGTCTGACCAGCAGTTCCCAGCAATCTAAAATTGTTGATCTCCTGAGGGGAAAAGGTCCCACCGGCAGTTCGAATATCACCCACGTAAGTTAAGTTTCCACCTCCCGTAACCTTGTATATGTTTAAGAGCTATTCACTGAATATTCCCTCATGTTTTAACACTCTCTCCATAAGCGGCCTTGAGTAACACCGACTAAATTTGGATTACCCCAGTTCCTCACTCGACGGATAATATCCTGCTGACATAAAATTTAAATTTGTTAAAATTTCAAATTAAGCTCAGTTAACATTAATCCTACTGCAAACTGCCATGCGGACGTTTCACTCTCCGGAATCGCAGCCCCGGGGGTACTGACCTGAAAGGTGGTACGGGTATGTGCGGCCCTTAAACCAGACCCCCTTTTAGGCACCTCCGGCATTTTTGCAAAGGGTCCCATGGGAGCTTTTTTAGTTTCACAAGACTCACTTTTAAACAAAATTTTTGATTTTAACCTACTTTTGTCGCATAATTTTAAAAATAGTTCTCAAGGGTCCAAATTTTCCAATTTTTCAGTTTGCAAGTCCCCCATTTCTGCAAATTTTTGTTCAGTTCGCAAGGTCCTAACGGGCGGCACACACCCTTTACCCCAAACAAGCAACCATTTACAAGATAAGGGCAAATCTCCCAAGTTTTTCAGGCGCAGAAACAATACTGGGTAGAATGATAAGAAAGTTGGCTGGGTCCTCCTTCATTATTTTCATTCCAAACACAGGTTTTTGTGTAATGGAAACAATTGCTTTAAAATGTTCCAAAATTATGAAGAGAGTGAATTGTATCAAGTGGCCTGCATTGTGAAAACAAATTACAACACGTTTTTGAATGTTTGAATTTGATTTTCCAAGGAATTAACTTTTTAGGACAGAATTAAATTTTGGAAATTAAACCTGAATCTTGTATATTTTGTGACTTGTATTTTTTCAGTGTGCAGAATATTAAAATTGAACTGATTAGGTGTTTTGTGTCATTTTGTTGAAAAACAAATACCCTGCAATCAAAAGACCCAGTTAGTAGAAATTGCTATCCTTAAGCAATTACCAACATGATAAATAGACCTAAACGTGCATGAGTGCAACAAATTTAAAATTTCCCCACCATTGTTCTGATGTGATAAACATGCAATCTTTATTTGTTCATATTCAACAGGAAATGGTCCAGATTAAGTGAAAATTTGTTTGGACTCATTGCATTACTTGGTAATTGACAAATGGCAACACGGCTAATCATGTTCCTATATTGTAAGCTATCCTTCAGGATTGCAATCTTCACAAACCGCAATTTAATATGAAATAATTGAACGTATATATGAAATCCTTATCCACCGTAATTTTTTAACCTATGTTTTGGTGTCTTAAAGTCCCATGAAATGCAAATATAATTGATGTGGTTCGTGTCAGTCTACAGGAGGGACTAGAAGCATTCAATATTTGGGTTTGGGGATGACATCATTAGTGACTATTGATTTTTCAGAGAGTAATCGAAACTTCCAGGTGACTGGTGTGAATCTATTCATATGCAACTGACTGAAAATCAATATTTTTCACTAATGGATGTCACTGGGTAGTGTATTCCTTTTTTGTGGCCTGTTTATTGGAGGAATGTCCCGTAAAGATTGGAACTAGGTTTTATCCACTCATTTGCCTCCCTGGGACCTTTAAGACATTGACGTGTTGTGTATAAATGCCATATAAGTTGTTTTCAATTTCACATTAAGGTGTCAACAGTATATTGACCACCTGAGGGGATCCTCCCAGCCATCTGAAAGGCATTTGTTTTTGGACCATTAATGGACTCCTTTGGAGGATCTCACAATATTTGTCAAAACGACCACCTTTCAGCTGTCAGAGACACCAGACACACAACCTTTCACAGAGGTGTCCAACACCCCAAAAGGTGGCATGAATTGAACACCTTTCAAAAGATTGAGACGAGACCCCAAAGGTGTCCGTTTGGCCTAACAACCCTAAAGTGTCATTGTTGATACCCTGAAGGTGTCATTCTGAAACCCTAATGGTGTCATTCGAATCTCAACATGTAAAGTGACACCTTGAACATGCTCAGCTGAATACCACCAAGTGGCGACACCTTACCAGTGTGAAATGACACCTATATTTTTTTGATTTTATGTTTAATTGATTAAAGCAGTTCAATGTTAAGTTAATGTGTGGTGAGAAAACTGAAAGCCAGCAACTGGGTACATGGGTATTTTATGTAAAGTAGGTTTTGCTCATTAAACTAAAGACTTCTGAACCAACTTGATACACATCGTCACGATCTTCCAAACAGCCATCGACCATTTTTGGCGAAATTGGTTTTTGATATTTTTCTTCTTTTTCGGTTTTTTTGTTTTTTAAATATTGAGCAAAATAACTTTCACTTGTGTAATATAATAGATTTTTCACACTTTTGGAAATCATACCCAACGCCAAATGAAGTCTTCCAACAACCAATCTGCATTCGTCTGTATGCTGTACCTGAAAACCACCACAACGGGCAGTTTATTTACTATTTATGTTATTAGCCTGCCATTAACATAAATCCAGTTATCTCGACACGGTGTTGCCGGCTTTTTTGTCCCTCACCATATTTTACCATCAGCACGCTCCTCGCTTGTGACGTAGTGTCTTTGGCTTTTGTCTTTTCGCGCCTATTATTTGCACTTGGCTTCTCATCCGTTTTCCATGTGGTTCATACAAAAAAAATTTCAGGCGTACCACTTGAATTAAATCGACTATCGCAATCAAACTAATGAAATCTAGATAATGATTGAACTACCTTCTATGTGGATTGCAAGAATCGAATTTCAGTAGCCAGATCAGCCAAGTCATACACGGTTAATTAAAGAAAAATAGACTCATATTGGACTGTTTCTTTAAGTAAAGCCTGGGTCATCATCATCGACTTCTGGACCGGGTATTCATCATCGCAAGGTTTCCGTGTAAGGCAGATTCTCTTTAATTGATATCGTACTACTAACTGTCAATTAAGGAAGAAATACATCAGAATCTCCTCAATTATTTTGTTAATATTCCAGCTAAATTTTTTGTGGCGCAGCGGGTATTCAATTGACTCACTTCGTATGACGCATTGAACGTAGGTGGGTCAGCGTCAGTTGTAATTTTGAATCTGTATCAAATAACCCGCAAGTAACGTCATACCGTGTTCGAGTCAGTGTGCCTGCAGAAGTCGGAGTGTCTATAGTTCGAGTCAAGGCCGCTAAATTTTGCTGCAGTTTTTTTCTTTAACAACCTGGGTGAGTAATGCGTAGAACTACCCGTATCCGGCGTGATCATGCCTAAGTCCAGCTCAGGACAGCATATTGAAACCGGTATACTTCCTTGGATTTTTCGAGGTACAAGCTTAGCTTTTATTAATATCCATTTAACAATGCTGGATTCTTTCTGCTGAGTGAGCCAGAGGTTGGTTTTTTAAGCGGTTGGCAGAAGTCTCCCATACAACTTTGAAATGAAGCTGTAATTTCAGGTATGCTTGTTATGTAAATGGTGTCGTCCACTCTGTTATCATTTTAGGTCATTCAGTTCAGTCTACCCGTTTTCAATCACACTATTGTAGAGGAACCAGTTGTTTTTTTTTTTTTTTTCGTTTTTCTCCATACGTTATTCTCTCTCTCCATGTTCAAGTTTAGCAACCTGTAATGAACATAGCTATTAATTGTTCCTCAATAAGAACCTTTAATGCATATCGATCCCACTTATTCACAATTTTTACAACTTCAACCATCGCTTCAGTCACTCATTGATCATGGGACATTCCCACATTGCCATGTCCACCTCTTTTTTTCCCCTCAATCCTCGATAAGCTGCTGTTGCAGATGCTTGAATGTTTCGTGTTTGCTTTATTGTTGGGTGCTTTCGTATCACCCTCATTTTTTTGCCATGAAATGTAATTGTGCATGTTGGGCTTTTTCAATTTGGTTGACGTTACTTCAGCGGGAGTAAAGTTAGTTGGGTTTTTGCGCGTTACCCACATCTCATTTTGCGCTACAAGAGACAAGGAATTCACGCATGCGTTGACAGAATTACACATTGCGAAAATAGCTGTGATGTTCCTCTTGTCTCACTCAGTCCACACGCCCTGGCATTCCTTTGAGTCCAACAATATTTAGGTCAGACTTGTAGTACGTGATACAACCGATTTTTGTTAAACGCTTACTGATTTCTTATGATTTTGTTGTAAAACCATGCATTTAGGCCTAAGGGCCTCGTGTTGCCCGTTTTAAGTTTTTTAATGCTCGTTTTCCTGGTGACTATAAGAACTCAAGGATTTGTGTTGTAGCCGCGCACGCGGTACCGTGTGTTGATGTTGTGTGTTTGCGGCCTATGTGTTCTTTGTTTCTAAAAACTGGGTACTTCTTGTCGCTTGCAAATTAATCTAGTTACATGTATTTAAACGTTTTGTTTCTTACAGTAGGCCTATAGGGGCTTGTTTTTGTCTCAACGTGTTTTTTGGTCGTTAGGTTTTGGAGGGTTTTTTAGGTATAGTTTTAGTTTGTTTTCAACCAAAATTTTTCTGAGAACCACTGGACCAACTTCATATATGGTGTTCACAGTTTTGGGACAAAGTTTACGTGTGCCGATTAAAGGGGCAATTTTTTGTTTTTTGATAATTATAAATTCCTTCTTTTCCATAATTTATTGCTATGGTCAAAATTTCAGTCAAAAGAAACCATTAACCCAAGGCCCTATAGGGTGTACACAGTTTGGGGTGATTACATGTAGGGCCCGTTTAAAGGGCATTCTTTAAATCTATTTTCCTTCCTACACAAATCATTGCTATGGTCACAAATTTCAGTCAAAGAACCATTAACATAAGGCCCATATAGGGTGTACAAAATTGGAGGTTGAAGCTAGTGTAGGCCGATTAAAGGAGCAATCTTTGAAGATCAATAAATTTCATTTTCCTTGCCTCAATTAATTGCTATGATCACACCAAATTGGGGGTGCAGAAGAAACACTGACCCAAAGATCCATAAGGTATAAACACATTGGGTCCAAAGGTCATGTAGGCTAATTAAAAGGGAATTCTTCATCAAATCTATAAATTGCGGCTTTTGTCTCAAATTACATTCCATATGATCACTTCAGATGACCTCTGACTCATGACCAATGATTGTCCACAGATGGGGGTTAAGTGTTTTGGCTGATTAAAGGGGTATTTTTTTTTTTTTTTTTTTTTTTTAATTTTTTAGGTTTTTTCTTTTTTTAACTAAAAAATTAAAAAACAAACGGATAAAGTCCCATATGGGGCATCACATATTTCAATTCCACATACACTGATTATAGAGCCATTCTTTGAAAGTATATAAATTACATCTCTCCTTACTAAAAATACCCTTCATTCAAATTAACATGTTCCTAGGTGTGGTCAAAGGTCAGCATGAGAAATATTGCTCTGATCTTAGTGCTTCTCCAGAAGCACATTTAGCCTAGTGGGCTTTTGTGGTTTGTCTTAGATCCTTTTTAAGTGAAGAGGAGATCTGTCTATAGCAATAGCTCTGGTCGATTTTCCTCAAGCGGATTTTCGCAGTTTCTGTTCTGATTTGCTTATCCGCACTTTCCTGATTCAATTTAATCCATTCAAAGGGCGCCCTGACTCCTTTAACCTGTTTTTCTTTTTTTCTGCTCGTCCAAACGAAATGCAAATGCACCTTTGAACCAGTTTAATTATTTTGTTTATATATATTTGCCCCCTTTTTGGTTTTTAGAACGCCTTCAGTGGCGGTTTTATTTTTGCTATTTTTTTCCCTGAAGGCCGGTTGTGAAGAATCTGAGTATCCCACATGAGTGAAGGGTCTAACCATTATGTCAATGCTTGCACGGAATAAACCGTGACCTTTTAGACGGTCCATTTTGGTACAGTGCTGATAATGTTGGTTCAGTATCAATGGTGAAACATGGCTAGTTGAGTGGTAGGACATTCAGTCAAACGGACTCTGTATTTCTTGTCACCGTAATAATTTTGCTTTTAGTCGCCAATTACACTTTGGTCTGCAGGGCCAGTTGTTGGCAATAGGGCCCACCACTCTTCAACGTACCGGCGTAGGACTCTTTCCATAACTTGGTGGTCGGTTATTTCCTTTGGTTACATTTTAGCTCCTTAAGACCATTTTTTAAACATTCATTTAAAAATTTGGTTGTCACACAATTTTCAAATTGCTTCTTTTGCCCTATATAAAGTCAATTGCAACGTATTTTTGCGGTTATATCCTTTCTTTTCTTTTTTTTGTTTTGTTTGGGCATCGAATTAAAATTATTAATAAGAACAGCTTTTATATAACGCTTAATCCCGTATATTATGCCCTCAAAATCGCGGTTGTTCATTTATTATTATCTTATTGGCACGCCTTCAGAAATCGCCACAATCATTTCACTTCTTTTAGTGGCCACTCAAAGAATGCCTAAAGCGCAACATGCCTATCATTTCTAATTTTTCATAGTGCTGTTTCCGCGAGTTGGTCGTATCACGGGCTAGTGCGGTTACGAACGTGAATATCTTATTATTTTTTGTTTTATTTCATTGAAATTGAGCAATTTTACATTCCCCTTCGGCTTAAATATTAAATAATTATGCCAATGTCATTTTTTTTCCCTTTTTCGTGTCCCTTTTTCCTACATTGCGCGGTTATTTTTCCTTAACATTGACTGGCCCGCCTGTTTCACTCGTTTCTGTCTATTTTCCTAATTTTGAAATTGGGGATAATGTAAATTTTTTATTCTTTTCCCTAAACTATCATCTCATGTTTTAGGGTGGCATGTTTACAAGTTGTTGCAAGTTTCGAAGTTACGGGTATACTTTTGACCGCCTCCATTGTTTTGTAGATCTATGCATTTTTTGTTCGTCTTGCACAGTAATCCAAAATGTAGTACCAAGTATGCTCTGCTCCCATGGCCCCTTTTGATTTTAATGTTATTTTATTTTTTACATGCTCCCAATACCTGGCAACTTATTAAATTTAATTTACCTCAAATTGATATTCCCACGTTTTGTCTTTTGAAGCGCCGCCTATGAGGCCCAATTTTCTCTTTATTTCTTGGTAATTTGCTCAATAGCCATTTTCATTGGTAACTCTTATTGGTCCGTCCCTCCACCCTGGGGGGGGGGGGGCATACAACAAGTTAAAAAACCGACATCCTCCATAGAAACGGGAATGTGAAAATGCACGCTCTACAGCACACAAAATTGGGTATAGGGAAGAATGCACGTAACTTCGACTTTGGTGAAATCATGACTCCAACAAAGCGGTTTTTGGATAATATTATCTGCATCCGAATGTAAATTACATTTGTTAATCTTCTATAAAATAACCAAAGTCATTAGCTTTTTGTAAAAATTCATGAGGGACCTGCAGCTTCAAAAATTAATCTTTGAACCTGACTTCCTACAGGGCCGGCTTGGAGGGCCTATTTACTAAGCACTGGTATCTTCGTTCACTAAAGTATCTGGTCAGGTTTTTAGTTGCATTAGACCCTTTCTGAAATTCGAACCCAATTTTAAAACAATCTGAACAGTTTTTAACTATAGTCCTTTGCATATTCTAAAAATGTTAATAACCCACCCGGTCAGCATAATCACCTCATGCTTATGCATACGCACTGTTTTATGATTGCTCATGTCTTGTTTACGCTACCATATCAACATAACAAAAGTGAACGCAATCCATTTACATTTAGGGGTTGATATACTTTTTGATGTGTTGGCAGAATTTGAAATGTTTACTTGACGACTACTTTATTCACATTCATCAGGTGGAATGTTCTGTTTAGACCTCAATCATCATGCCTTTTTGATACCTAACTTTTGTACCGATTGTTTTTCTTTCTTTTATCTAACCAGCAATTTGGTATTCTTTTACAACAGCCTCCTTTGTCCTTTAAAAACGGTTGTGTAGCTAGTTATCATTGGGTGAAATATCGTTATAGGCCCCCATCCCTTGCTTATTTTCTTTCCTTTCCTTTTATACCATGCTAGGTTTTTGTACTCCCAAAAAGAATATAATATACAGTTCCGAGGTTAACGGTGACGACTTTTTAAATTTTATACTTTCTGATTGCCTTTTTTTTTCTTTTCTTTTTTGATCTTGCCTAATGGTAAACTTTTTTTGATTTAATTATAATTTAATGTTGTATTGTTTTTTAGTCTTATTTGGGAAATTTTGTACTAAATTGAGACAAGAAAAAAAAGAAACAATTCTAAATATTGTTACAAATTATTGATTTAATTTTGTATTTTTTTAATGATTTTTGTTAAAATTGGTAAAATGTCCTTAGTTTTGTTGTATGAATTTAAAAAGAAGTACCGTCGAATGTTTTCCTCTTTGTAGATCTTTTGAGCGTGCAATGACTGAACAAATCCAATCATAAACTTCATAAAAAGTTCACATTGTCTTGAATATTTCAACTACGGACTAATCAATTTATTATACCAATGTGCCAACTAATCCAAACAACAATTCACGCTGTTTGCAGAGCAGGAAAACCAGATCTTCCCATTGTTGAGGCATATTAGCTAGAGTTAGTCCTTTATTGCCATAGCTTGTGATGCTATACCCGAATTACGTAGTATTGAAAACTCTTGTTCATTTACACATCAGGATTAAGCTATCTGATTCAGGAAATCTTTGTTTGGGTAAAACAAGAGGAGCATAGCTCCTTATTCAGAGAAACTTCAGCGTGCGTGACTGAACAAATCCGAATCAATATAAACTTACTAAAGAAATGGAAAGGGCTCTATAAAAAAATGCTGCTTGAAGGGTTTTAGTAGATATGCAATATTGTCCTGAAGGACTTTGCCTTTTTGGCAGCTAATTGCCCCTACGCTACTTGCATACTTTTTTTTTCTCAGAAAGAAGGTTGATTTCCTACATTCCAGTGAAGTAGCTTATGAAATCTACTCGCCCAATCTTCACCTGGACTTTGCAGCATTTGTGGTCAATGACTCTGTTTGCTTTTTGATTCCCAATCAAATCCATAGTCTCCCTTTCTGTTCTGCAATATTATTGAAACAAATAACGGTGCTTGCGCAAAAATCGGCTAGTCTTCTGCATACTAGTTATTTATTTTTCGTGAACAAACAATGTTTTATAAGCATATTACTATCATCCACCCCTTTCACAAAAAAATGTAATGTACGGGCCAAACTACCGGTCCACGTGCCTGATATATAAACAACAACATGGTCACAGAAAAACGTCAAAAACTACCAAAAAGTGCTTAAACTACCTCAACATCAAATGTTGTATTGGGATTTTCCACTTGAGCTTTATACCACGTCCTCTTAAGTTTCCTGAAAATTCGGTTACTTTACTGAAAATAATGGCTTGCGTAACAAGCCTGATGCTCTCCTCGGTCGAGTAGTATTTTTACCTGAATGCCTGCTACATGTACCTGCACCGCTTCGGGTACGGCGGTCCGGTGGAAGTATTTCCTCCACGGTGTATTCTGTGTGACAGACTGCGAAAGATAAAATGGTACTGCGCGAGAGACAACGTTAACCAGTTCCGTCATAGCGAATGTGTGGGTGAATGAAACTTAAGCTCAAATATTCTCCGGAAAACGAAGGGGTTCTCTGGAGGTTTTTAACATCAGAGGGTCCGTTACTATGTTTTGTTTTGAATATGTTCGTAGTTGGGTCTGAACCTATAGAACCTAGCGAGAAAATTGAACGTTTTTGTCGGGTACTTCAGTTTTGAGAATTTTCAAACACTGGTTTCAATTTACGCAACTTTTTTCAATTTTAGAAACAGGATTACGTACTAACCGGACCGCCGTAGCCTTCGGGCGTGCGTAGTGTTTACATAGGAATTCACCCTCGTGCTGGAGGTCACTTCTTGATCACGTAATGTTTATGCATTACTTCATTATCGTCAGAGCTCGCCGGCGCGCGGTAATTGGCTGAGAGAAATATGTAAATAGACTAGTGTATGACATCATCCTAATTATAGTTTGTCACTGCTCGCGTGGAAGCTTGTTGTAATGGGGGGCATTGGCAAGTTACCTTATAGGTAACTTGTTTGGAGGTTTTTAAACAAGTTACCTATTCCCAGCTCATTGAACTCGATAAATTAGCCCTGGAGCTAGCACACATTTGTAACACATCTCAAGTACAAAAGGTTTGAGTGATTAAATATGTAGACAACCTGACAGGAACCCCTGAAATGCGATTCTTAAGTGCCGCAAGTGGTGCCTTAAGAGAGGGGCAAAGACATAGATTGTACAGGGATCAAATTTTTAAATTGATCCAATCATGCTGAAAAGGGTACCATATTATGTGTCAAACCATAAGGATTCAGAAAAGGTATAGTTTGTAATATGTACAGCCTAAATTTTCAGAGTTAGAGGCTAAAAACAGCAAAAATCAATAAAAGGGCTCAATTTCAATTGTACAGGGGTCAAATTTTAAAATATGCTCTGATTTGGATAAAAAATGGTGCAAATTATTGGTGGAGCTCATAGGATTACAATAAGGAATAGTTTTGAGTGTCTCAAATGCTTGCTTAAGAAAGTAGGGGGTAACAAGATCAATCCCCATTGAATGCAATGGACGTTGACCTTCTGTGCCCCCTACATCGGAAACTAAGCATTTAAGACAGTTAAAACTATTCCTTATTTTAACCCTATGAACTCCACGAATAATTTGCACCATTTGTTATCCAAATCGGAGCACCTTTAAAATTTGACCCCTGTACAACTGAAATTGACCCTTATTATTGATTTTTACTGTTTTTAGCCTATAACTCTGAAACTTTAGGATGTACATATTACAAACTATACCTTTTCTGAATCCTTATGGTTAGACACATAACATGGTGTGCTTTTCAACATGATTGGGTCAATTTAAAAATTTGACCCCTGTACAAACTGTGTTTTGGCCCCCTCTCCTTAAGGCACCATTTGCGTCACTTAAGAATCACGTTTCAGGGGTCCCTGTGAGTCTGTCAACATATTTAATCACTCAAACCTTTTGTACTTGAGATGTGTTACAAATGTGTGCTAGCTCCCGGGTTAAATTCTTAGCTGTTCTGGCACGAATTATCCTTGTTGTCGTATTCTGCGCAACATATTTCAACAATTGATCATTGTATTTTTGGCATGCCCTTCAAGTAAAATTTAATGTTACTTTTATCACATGAGAATTTTTGTCAATTTATACCACTTCCACTTCTGTATCTGGTGTGGAATCGACTACTTCCTCTTCTGTATCCGGTGGGGAATTAGGTAGCTAGAGCTAGATATTAAATGCCAATTGTGTTAATATTCCAGTGTGACATATATGAATTTACAAACATTTATAATTGTCAAGTGCTTAATTCATTAAATATATTGTCATGATTATAGTGATTTGTGCTAAATATCTAAATTATATTGGTATACTGTGCTGGTGCCTTGATTATTTTCATGATTATAAGAATGATTTGTGCTAAATTGTTAACTTATATTGGTATACTGTGCTGGTGCCTTGATTTAATACCTCCTCTGTTATGGGGAGTTACATAAAGTGCTAAATGATGTTAATAGCCAAACTATATCTATTTGTTGAATTGATTTTGGCATTTGTGATACGACCAACGGGCCGTTTTGGCGTGGTTTTAGATGTTTGCTTGCTGCTCATCATGTGAATTGCCATAGTGTTTAAGTTGAATTACTGAGGTCCTCTTCAAATGGTCTTGTTTGCTGCTGGCCATCTTTGAATTATAGCACAAATTGAAGGCCGATGCCTGTTGAATTAAAATCGCATGAAACGGCGAGAAATGCCGCTACCCAATTCCGGCTTCTTCGCTTTTTCTTTTTCATCGCCGTGTGAGAGATAATAAGTGACCTATCGATCAATGGGATATTGCGAGATTCACCTCGCTCGATCAACACTGGGGGCCTATAGAAGTCTGGTCGAAGCTTATATTAGTACAATGTGTGTAGCTATATCTGAGATGATTTTGCCACACTCAAAAATATTATAACTTTTTCCAGTATTTTACTGACAACAATTCTGCCGAATAATTACTGTGAAAATTACAGTACACTCTAAAAATTGATTCAATCAAAACACTGAAAAATTATATTTGGCGAGTTATTACAGAGATTGTGAATGTGTAGAGAATAAAAAAGCACCGACGAACATCCTAACTTAGTAGGCCTATCCACAAATCTCAACAAAAATTTTACGGTGCATATACTGTAAAATTCAGTTAATTTTGGTAAAACATTATGCATTAAACTGTAAAATATAAAGTGAATTTGAATGGAAACTATAAAAGCTGTAGTTTATGGGATTTTGTTGGTAGAATTGCTGCCAGTATTTTCCTATAAGATTTACAGTATTTTCCTGTAAATAACTTATAATTGAGAATCCATAATAGTGTATAATAATGTTGATATAATTCAAAGTTCAAATAGGAGCCTCTCTTATAAATTTAATGGTAATAGGCCTCGAAAATTGGACAAAAAAGTATTTTGCTATATTTTTAAATTACGGCCAAGTATTGTGTTTTTCTGATTTTTTTTTTTTTTATTGTGAAGTGCACTGTAATTTTTACAGCGCACGTTATTTCGTAAATACAAGATGCATGTTAGTAGTGGTATAAAAATATGCATTTTAGCTGTGTTCTTTACTAGATGTAGATTGTAAGATGTCTTGACTGTCTAAGCGACGATCCGGGCGATGAGCTCAGCAAAAAGGAGCCTACGTTTGTCAGTTTTGAATCGCGCCAGTTGAGTTTTATTTTATTATTATTTGTTATTGTTTTTTAAAAATAATAGTTAAATGTTCTTTTATTTTGTAATGATGCAATTATACGTTTCATGAGAATTATTTCACAAATACTCTTATTTCATTTGAGAAGTGATTACACAACATACATGTATTAAGTTACGGTAAATTGTGCAAAAATAGTAACATTTACTCCGTTTACATCTGTTGCTGCAAATTAATTGATTGTTGAAGTTGTAATAAAGTAAAACGATTAAAATCAGCTAATATGGTAATTCAAAGTTATACAACAAGATAATTTGTAACCCCGGAAAGGACATAAACAAGCACTAATGTAGTAACCTATTTTCACTTCAATGTTTTTATACATAGTTCAAAACCTCTTGTTGAAACCCTTTCACGTTTTGGTATGATATTTGTCCATTTTAATTTTCAATATATTAATTTGAAAGGAAATAATGTAAATACATAAATTCAATGTTCTTATATATTCCCTCTATGGTAGCATGGTATCGTGGTTATTAGGTATTTGAGTTCATATCAGAGGGTCCCCATAGACTGGTTCCATTTCTCAAAAAGAAACCAGTCGAAGGCATTTTTTAGTAAAAGCAATTGAAATAGTGTTTCTATGAACATGTTATGCTGATTCCAAATCTTCCGGTCCCCAAAGCTATTTTTAGGGGAAGTGTGCCTAATTTGCATAAATTCAAAATGGCCGCCATTTTAACACTTTTTGTACATAACTCAAGATTTAAGGCTTGTAAAGACTTCATTCTTGTGTCTATACATATGTTTTCAGGGTCGGAGAACACAACTAGATCATCAGTTAAGATATTATGCCATATATTGACAATTAATTTGCATAAATTTAAAATGCCGGCCATTTTGAATTTTTATGCAAATTAACTGTCAACATGACCTAATGCTATAAGGTCATGCGCCATGAGTTGGGAGCAAAATGTGTTACATGCTTGAAACTACCAATCACACTTAAATGAGAGTAAGCCATCAATTGTTTTTGAGATACCTATAAAACTATATATTGTTGTAAAGCTAAAAATGTAAGGAAGACAAATATGCAACTTGTATGTTCATATACAGGGTGCCACAAGTGTCATATAGGGTGGAAAAGTGAAATTTGTGGCAGTCTAATTTGTTACCTTCAATTAACATCATAGCTTAAACTGTTGTATGAGTCAAAATGAATGCCACATAAATAACAAACAAAATGAGATGTTATTTATCTTAATACATGGCAGGGGTACAATGATATAAAACCAAAAAAATGCAAAAGCCCCGAATATCAAAAATCACTAGACTTTAACACATGCCTCATCCGTAGGCACCTCATCCGTAGGCACCACCCTCTCTGACCCCGACTGACTCAAATTACGACAACTCAAAAAGTAAAAATAGCACAACATTGAATCTGCTACCATTTTAAAGCTAGATAAATTCCCTTTAAAATGAAATATAGATCAGCTGAATACCTAACTTGGTTCTTATGATACAATAAAAAAATGTTAAAAAAATATTTGTGAAAATGTAACGTCACCCTCATTTTGTATACCCCAACTCATGGCGCATGACCATAACTAATGATCTAATTTAATTTCTTGACCCTGAAAACATATGTATAGACACAAGAATGAAGTCATTACAAGCCTTAAATCTTGAGTTATGTACAAAAAAACCTTAAAATGGCGGCCATTTTGAATTTATGCTAATTAGGCACATTTTCTCTCAAAATTCAGTTTGGGGACCAGAAAATTTGGAATTAGCAGAAAATTTTCATCTAAAAACACTAACCCAATTGCTTTTACTCAAAAATGCCTTCGTCATGTTGTAGGAAGCACTTTTTTGAGAAATGGAACCAGTCTACCAGGTTTGATTCCTAGTTAGATAGGTTTACATGTTTAAAAGTTACTTACATGATTAATTTACAGCCAAATTAACCCTCGTCTACCCGAACCATTTTTTAAACCAAACTCCCGAAGGGGGTGGGGTGGTTATCACCCCCTGTGATTTTCGTTACTGAACATCCCATTCCTGTAAATTTGGTACCACCGGATAGCTTAGAGTTTCTTCTTTCCATTGGTACCATAATAAGTACCAACATCCACATTAATGACGTCACTATGACGTGACGTCATATGTTGAGGAAAGTGCGAAAATACTGAATATAGGGTGTGAAATTGATATTTTGCAATTTTAGCGACCCAAACACCTTATTATAGCACTAAAATGCTCCCATTATATAAAACTAGTCATTTCCCATCATGAAAATGTGATATTCCTAACTTTTTTTGGCGAAGAATTGAATTTTTCCCTATTCTACACTATGTGTCTATGGAAATTGGCTTTTTTGCTGACATGAAGTCTTTGTGACGTAATGCTAGGCATGTTGGCACTCATTTTGGTATCAATGGAAAGAGGAGGACCATAGCTATCTAATGGTACCAAAATCAAGTGTCTGTGATGTTCATGTGTCGTGCTAGGAAGGTTGGTACTTCTTTCCCGAAGGGGGTGGTTGCCCCCTCCCCCATCCATTAATTTGAGATCACCTTTATCTTTCCTATACCCCGGTGGATGTTTGTTTTGGATGAAAAGGAGCGGAATATGTCAATTTACAATTATATACATTAAATAATTTGGCACCAGAAAAGGGGATTTTAGCAAGCCGGTGAAAAAACCTGAAGGGGGATGGTAACCACCACCTCCTTAGGTAGACGAGGGTTAAGATCAATAATGCAATGTAAAACATAGTATACATCAAAATCTTTTCTTTTTTTTTTCTCTTTTCTTTCCTATATTTTTCCATATACCTACGATATTATTTTGAGTTCCAGCAACTTAGTTGATTAATAATTTCACTAACTTGATAATTTCTCTGTGTTTACTAAATAAGCGCAATAAAGTAATGTGATTTTGAGTACATGTAGACAAATTATCATTCACATTTTCAGCCATCTCAATTAAAATACATGATTAATGGTAACTTAAAAGACTACTCATTGAAATTATTCAATAAAATTGAATGCAACCCGATTACACTTAATTTTATTGAGTAGATACAGGAAATTGTTTTCCTTTCAATTCCAATAACGAAAGATGTTTAACATGAGAAAATTCTCATTCTGCATTTTCAACAAATACCTCTTTGATAATCAGAAATATGGCAATTTGAATTGAAATCAAACGTCAGAAGTCTTGCCGTTAAACTGCCATCGTAACCTCAAAATGGTTAGTTTTTTTACTCATAGAAAGTTTTCAACAACAGAAAGTATAAGAACAACTACTCTAAGAGTGCTAAGACTCCAAAGGTGAAACATATACGCAAGATGAAACATATACGCAATGATCTGTTTGATGACAAAAAATCAAATAATATCCATGGGAATATCAATTTCATTTCAAATTGTTCTGATATACACTCCGAAGTCGTTTATTTTTACGAGTTTTAGAAACGTAATTTGACACTAATTGCCAATATATACTCTTCCTTTGGTTTTCGTTACTTGAAAGTAGTAAGCCTACATGAATCTAGTATTTATTTTCAGTGACATTTGGAGCTACTGAAAACTTAATAACTATAAATGTAAAAGATACCATATGATTAAAGAGTTGTTTTAGTTTTATTGTACTGAAAATAACAGTATTCATTATAAACACGTCTTGTATGTGTCGATCATTAGAATTAAAGTGATTTTCGTCCGAACGCCTCGTAAATTTAATACAAATAAATGACTTGATAGTGAAATAAAGCTTTCTTCTTGATTAAACTCGTGATCTTTGAGCAATAAACAGATAAATTCAACAACTTCTTCCACGTTATGACATAGTGAAGGGGCCTATGTAAAATTTGATGAAGTTCATGTTAATTGTTGGCAACCACTATAAACGTATACTACTGGGTCTGACTATTCAGAAAAACGATGTTGCCATATTTCCGTTGACCTTTAGTGACCTTGACACAAGGTCAAAGGTCAAAATGGTCATACATCGTCTAAAGTATATCGACCTTGGTACCAAAATGTGGCAAATTTCACAAGGAATATTGCCTATGATATTTATGTTATGTGACCTTTTGTTTTCTTGTTATATGCAAATAACCTAATTAGAGGTTAATAATATGCATAAAGTTGCCTTGATGTAGACCCCAGTCCTGTCCAAAGCAAGAGTTAGGCCTAAAGTTATGCACAATGCAGTCATCTGTAAACACTCTGCTTGAATGTAGAATGAACCCTACACAACCCCCATTATTTCTTGCTAAATATTAATTCCCATGGGTAAGTAAAGTAAACCAAGTTGTTTTGTAAAAATGTGCAAGAGAAAATGATCGAGGTAGTTTATACCAAATCCGTGGAACGAATTGTTGTTATTACCGTGAAATAACCACGATTCGCACTTCAGAGACAAACGTATGTATACTACTTATCTTAGTCTCAGTCACATGTATGATGTTTTAATTATTCTTTCCATCCATATCCATAGACCCTGAATAGTCTTACATACATACATACATACACATGGGCATTTATAAAGCGCTACTACATCAAGATCGCAGAGCGCTACTACATCAAGATTTATAGCAAGATCAAGTTAGAGTCACCCTATACCCCCCCCCCCCCTTGGATTATTTTTGCCCAAATTTAAGCCAAATTGGCCTTTGTTTAGGGAAATGTTTTAATTTCAACAATTTTTTTTGATGAAAATTGGCTTCCGATTGACAAAATTTGACTAACTTTCAAACAATTGAGAAAATTTAAAAAAAAAAGAAACCCATTGTCATGCCAAAATTGGCTAAAAAGGGGGGGATCATTGATAGACCAGAAGGCTAACAGTGAGACTGATGTTGTGGCAAGTCCCCGTTGGTATTGGTGGTGAGATCCCCCCCCCCCCACAGCCCTAAAAAACCAAACCCCCCATGCATCATCATAGCTGTTATTAATGCATTTGTAGGTGTAAAAAAATGTGTTAATAAGTTTGTAAAGAGGTGCAAGACAAAATTGTGATTCTCTTCCTTGTATGATGCTTGTCCTTTTCAACTGTAGATACTGAATAGTTATATTCTAAAGCAAGATCAAGTTAGAGTCATCCCTACCAAACCCCCATCATATTAATGCCATGGATGGTTAACTGAATTGTGTTATACAGTTAGTAAAAATGTTCCAGACAAGATGGATTGTGATTTCTCCATGGAAACATTGTTGCTGCGTCACTTAGTTAAGATTCAGAGATGTTACATGTATATTTTGTTCGTTAAACCAATACGTTCACATAATCTTTAAGTGTTCAAAACAACACTGTTATCTCAATTTTCTTTGACGTAATATGTTTTCGTTATTCCCGGTCTTAGTGTATGAGTGTATGCAATAAACCAGTAAAGATAATTATAACCACTTTTCCCATGCCATACTGCGAGGACACAACAGCCACTTGCTCAGGGTTTAAGGTCTTTGACGATTCCAAATATTATCATGGGTTACAATGGTTCATTCACATTATCATGCATAGGCTGCGAATCTGTCACAGACCTCTTGGAGAAAACTGTTAAGATGAGGGTTTCATTCATACATGTATGACGTTATATTTGCATACGCTCTCTAAGATATAGCAAATCTATTATTGGCTGAAATTTTCATATCTGTTTTGACTTTGACTTTGTACTCTGCAACACTTCCTTCGAAGCCAAACGCAGAGGGGTGGGTGCGCTAGAAAGCTTTCTTAGATGCGATTTGTTGTTCTCAGGTAGTTGGTTACTTCTTCTTTAAATGCTTCGGTGGTAGCGATGTTAATAAGCGAGTTTGGTAGTCTATTCCATTCATATATTGTCTTTGGAAAAAAAGGAGGTTTTGTAACAGTCCTTTTTCGCACTTGGTCTCAGGTATGATTTGTTATTGGTATGACGAGTAGGAAGGATAGCTGATGTGAGAAACTTTCTCGAAGGAATGGCAACCTGGTCGTATGATATTTTATAGAGAAGGGTCAGTCTTGCAACTTGTCTACGGAGTTCTAACCTATCCCAATTTAGTTCAGCCAGCATTTTAGTCACGCTGCTCTTCCTCTTGTAGTTTCTACAAACCTGGCCGCCCGATGCTGAACCATTTGTTTGAGTTCCTTGTTATGTGGATCCCACACTGTACTTAAGTATTCCAAATGAGGCCGGACCAAGGTTTTATAAGCCGTTGCCTTAAGCTCAGTTGTACATGGATGTAGGTTCCTGCATACAAGATTAAGTACTCTTTTGGCTTTTGAGACACAGTGATTTATGTGGTCATCCCATTTAAGACTATTGTTAATGTGAACCCCTAAGTATGAATGTGATGCCGTTTCTTGTAAAATGGTGTTATCCAATTATAATGATGTGTAGTTGCGGACCTGTCATGAGTGAGTTTGAGGACATAGCATTTTTGGATGTTGAATTTCATTTGCCAAATGTCCTGCCAGGTGCACAATTTATCAAGATCGGCTTGTAAACAAGAAACATCAGATTTGTCATGGATGGGACGATGCATAACACAATCATCGGCAAATAAACGAACCTCTGATGAAATTATTTGGGAGGTCGTTTATGTATGCCAAGAATAATAATGGGCCGAGTACGGTGCCTTGCGGAACGCCTGATCTAACCTGCACCCAATGTGAATGATATCCATCCACGACAACTCTCTGTTTCCATTTAGGTAAGAAATTAGATATCCAAGTGTGTGTCCTTCATGTGATACCAAAGCATTTCATCTTGTACAATAATCTTTTATGGGGAACACAATCGAAAGCCTTGCTAAAATCCATGATGATCATATCAACAGGGACGTTTTTATCCAAGGATTTAGCAAGGTCATCGGTTGTTAAGATGAGTTGTGATTCGCAGGAATGTTGTGATCTAAAATCGTGTTGCCGGTCTGTAAAAAAATTTGTATTTACTAAAGTGATGCATGATTTTACTATGTATAATATGTTCAAAAATCTTGCAACTGATAGGAGTTAAGGACACAGGGAGGTATTTTGTGTTCAGAATTGTCCACTGTTTGCATTTTAGCTGGAAGATGTCATTTTACAGACCAGAAACTCTCTTTGATGCCGAAAGACCAAGACGGGGAACCAATTTTAAACTCTGTACAGTATGCCAATAGTCCCAAAGTGATGATCTATTTGTTACAGATCCTAATTCAAAATCACATACTAAGCTTTTGAGTTTTGTTCATGAATGTGGCCGCTGGCAGTATGGAGATGGAGAATATCATGAGATCAGCAGCAGTTCGCCGTCACGCCCCCCCCCCCCACACACAAACACCAAACACAAATCCCACAAAAGGGGGGGGGAAAGGGAATAAGGTACTCTTTTTGTTGATTTTGGTATTGATTGTCACAAATGGTCAAAGTGGTAGAGAAAATTGCAGAAAAAACGTTCCAACTTTTAACGTGATGAGTTGAGATGTTCAAAAAGGACCATTTTAAGGGGGTTAGCCCTGCTTTACCAAAAAGTCCACACTTTCGAAGTCCTGCACCCTCTGAACAAGGAGTTTCAAAAAGTACCGTAAACAAGTACAAGTAATTTGATTGGTGTAAAAAGGACCCCTAAACAAGTATGGTAAGTATAAAATCCCACCCTTAATAAGTATTAGCAATATTTGACCCCTAAGCAAGTTGAAATGTGTTTCTTTGTAGGCTATACTGAATAGCTCATGTGCACAAAATGAGCCGAATACGATATAAACTCGAAAAATCAAATCGTACCCTAATGTAAGTTCAAGTCCCGGTTCAAGTGTGAAAAGTACACCTTTTTTCCAGATTCCAGTGTTTTTACTACCCTTTTTCACAATCTTGAAAAAATACCCCTATTACGTGTTTCTTTGGTCGTGCATGATATTGCCTTATCAATGACCAGTGACCCCCCCCCTCCCCGCTCTGGGATGGAAAGAATAATTTTAAAACATCACACATGCGACTGAAAAGATAACTAGTATACTAACTTTTGTCTGTAGCGCGAATCGTGGTTGTTTCACGGTTATAACAACAATTCAATCCATGGATTTGGTATATCGTCGCTGGGCGGGGAAAACCTCATGGCATTTGACCTTTAAAAGCAAAACCTCACATGTAGTAAAAATGGTCACATGACAAAACCTCATATGTAACATTTTCGAGAGAAACCAAAAACTGAATAATTTGCTGTAATGCCATGCACAAGAAAGGTTTTCCTTTCTGAATATATTTAGGTAATTATTTACTCCAGATTCTGAAATAAAGTGCCATATGATTTACTATCATATTTGGCATGAAATTCAAGCTAGAACCCAATGTGACCAAAATGCACATATGAGGTTTTAGCATTGGGGCCCACTTTTTACATATGACGTTTTGCATTGACTCTGAGGTTACACATACGAGGTTGGTTTTCCAGCCCAGCGACGAAATATAGACTACTCAACCATTTTTCTTCTTGAGAGTTCATCTAAAAATTGGTGACTTAGTCCATGGGTATTTAATCGCAAGGTTTAATGGGGGTTGGGTGGGGGGTTTTTTTAATTTTACATTGTGAAAAAACATGAGGCCTAAACATTTTGCTTGGACAGGGACTGGGGTCTGAATAGGCAAATTGTATGCATATATTGGTTCTAATTAGCGTATTTGCATATTGACAAGGGAACAAAATTAAAAGCTTCAAGGAAACAAAATAAATTCAGTGCCATATTCCTTGTGAAATTTGCCACATTTTGGTAATCAAGGTCGGATATACTTGGACGCGTAGACCACTTGAACCGTTGACCTTGTTTCAAGGTCACTAAAGGTCAAACGGAAAAAGGAAAAAACAAAAAAAAAAAAAAAAAATTTTGGAAGGCATGTTTTCTGAATAGTCAGGGAACCTAGTAGAAACAGTGGTAGTGGGTGGCCAAACAATACCCATGTGACACTTCGTAAAATCATGCTATGGAATGAACATAGGCCCTCCACTAAATTATTATGTCCAATAATTCACAAAACCAAGGGTTTTCAAACGCTAGACATACGCTTGGATGTCCTACTTTTACTTACACATGGGGGCCGATGTGGCAATTTGAAATTACGCAAATACAGTCTGTAAATTTAGTCCATTAGCCGGACGTACTAAAACGACTACAACTGGAGATTTTATTCGGACTTTTTTTGTTTGCGAGAGTATCAACTATTAATAGTTACATTATTATGAATTTCAAATATACGATGTAAGTACTAAAAGTACAGGAAAAAATGCTATAAATTTTACAAAATTAAAAAAAGAAAAAACCTAAAAAATTAAAAAAAACCCCGTAAAAATAAGCTTTTACAGGTTTCCATCAAATTAACTGTTATAGTTATAGTTTGATGTATTCTATTTTACATTACAGATTAAAAAAAAAATTTTTTAAATTTGCCTGTAAGAGAACAATGGACACCTTAGAAAACGGTACAAAAGCATAGTCATTCTAGCGCCCTCCTCGGCAGGCAAAAGTTTATGTTCAAACACATGTTCAATACCCCGTCGGAGGCGACCGATCGACTCTTTTGAGTACGCCACACAGCTCAATGTGCATTCGTTTCCTGTGACATAGAACCAAGACTGTTTAGTTTGCAAACAGACTTTGTAATAAATTTGACAAGGAAAAACAAAGGATCCTGACTGTGAAAGCGTGCCAAAATGAAGAATTTTTTCCAAGTCACAATTGTCCACATAAATAAGTTTTCCTAAAATGTTTCAGAATTTTTAGATATTGCATTGTAGTTCATAATCGCGAAAGAAAACTTCAATCGCCGATATCTCGAAAGTGGACTTTTGGTCGATTGGCCTGTTTGAAGGAAAGATAGTGACGAACCGTTGTAGTTCACATGAATTTAAATTGAACTGAAATAGAGCATGTATGTCTTGATATAAAAGTTACAATGCTCCACAAAATCTCGCATTGTGTTATTTTGCAGTACCACTTTTAAAAAATTGATCATGCAATGTGGAAATGATGTGATAACTGAATGCAAACAATGTGTCTTTTTAAAATTAATCAGGATGGTTTTAAAATTATTGTATTTATACATATATCAAATCATCCATTTCTAACATTGGCCATATTGTTTACACTGGGCAGTTTGACATATTTCACACATTTAACTAAGGACCAGAAAAACCCAAGTTACTTTGATGGTTTATGATCCTGAAATGGAAACTTTAACAAGGAAATCTGAGTTCAATTGACCCAGAAAAGAGTTACCTCAGGTCCGAGTTAAATTTTGACTCTTCCGTGTCAAAATTTGCTCCTGTATGGGTCAATCAAAGTTGTCTGAATCCGGCGGGTCACTTCTTGACCCCAGAAAAATCCGAGTCAATTGATCGGAAAAGGTTGGCTCCCGGCGGATGTCAGATCCGAGTCAAGATTTTGACCCTTTCGAGTCAAATTTGACTCGGAAGACAGGAAAATATGAGTGTAGTCCAGGGGCGGATGCAGGCACAGGGCGCTGGGTGCACTTAAGATCTATAGGGGGCCCTACAAATGCTTTTTTACACCTACAGTGGCACCCTTTAGATTCTATAAGACAGTACAGGACGTTGGGAGCCGTGGAGATCTAGGTTTGTGGTGCTCAAAGATTTCTTTCCGATACTTTTCTTTTCTTTTCGTTTCCCATCTTCATGGTTGTAGTAACCTCGTGTCTTTAGTCGTTTTGTGTGTCATCGACTCTGACGTTGTTTGCGCTGGTGATTATGATGCGGCCGGCGTGTGGTCGTGAAAGGCACACCCGAGACCCCCCCCCCCTCCCCCCCCCCCGCCGAGCAGGAAAATTGGCTCGGCCCCTCTATGGAGCAATCCTGGATCCGACCCTGCACTTTTGCGTGTTCGGACCATAGTTCCAAATATTTACAGTAATGATTGCTCGCCTATCATCGAATTGCGGCAGAGGGATTATGATCAAAGGGGGGTTTTTGAATCCCTTCCCTTTGTGCGGGTGAATGGTAAGAGGAAGAGATTAAAATAAGAGTGTGGAAGGTCGTTTTTGTGGGTCTCTTATCTATTTTCTTCATGATGATAACCAGAAATCCAGATGGTCAGGTGCTGTTGATATGTTTGACCATCCAAGTTCACTGAACTGAGCCCTTGGTAGAGTACATAACAGTCCGTATTACGTGACCAATGGTCCTGCAATACTTAACGTATATGGTGGCCAAGGAGGATTTTGGAAGGAACTAATCTTTAAAGGAAATATGCATGATTCTGACTATTTGGGAAAATTTGGTATGGATGGAAAAGCTTAAGTAACGTTTAGAGACATATTAAATCAAAATAAGTTGTCCACATTTGTTGAGTATTTTGCCCTTTTAATTCCCCGCCAAATAGCTTTTACTCGAAAACGATTCGACAAATCCACATCGCAGGCAAATGGGCGACTCAAAGTGGATGACCATCCATTAATTTACGCGTGTGACCATCATATCGCAGGTGTGCCACTTCAAAATAAATTAAAAACATCGAAAAATGAACAAATAGATTGTCATTCTGAAAACTGATTCAAATTTTATAGTACTTTCATTAATCCCGTCAATAGAAAACGTGTCAGCAATAACAAATTCGAAGGTCAACACGATGTTTTTTTGGTAATCACTTTGACGTCACGAGGAGAGCAAACCTGGGCGTTGTGATCAATGAACCCGGGCGAAAAATCGCCCGTTTTCTTGGTATGTACACAAAAGCAATAATAAAAAATGCTCGATTTTGTTAATTTTCATCAAATTGTATTATTTTTCGGCATTCGTGATGTATGTACATCTATTTATGGATGTAAGTCAAACTGAGGCTTGACAAAAATTGAACATATTTCCTTTAAGTCTCCAGCGCTCGGAAAAATAAAATCTGCGGTTGGTGTTTATGCGGAGAACGTACGATCAGATATAAAATCATGATCATGCTCCAATTCAGCAGCGTTCTCAGTTTGATTAATAGCTGTATGGACGTAGACTTCTGGTCTTCTGTAGGCCTTACATGCCGGGTTATACGGTATTCGTCACCGAATCTTCCAATAACAGGGCTAATCACCAAAAAGTCAATTTCGAGAATCGACGTTTGAAAGTTTTAGAAAATTATGAGTTGTATATATCGTCGGGGAGTACCATAGTGGACGGTGTTAAACACCCACCAATACGAATTTTTGTTTCTGGAGAAAATTTGAATTTGAAAAATCGGCGAACTCTAGAGGGTCCCGTACCACATCCCCCACTACGAGTCAAAACAAATCAAATCCATTAAGAAACGAAAAATCAAACAATGAAAATTTATTTTAGCTAATATTCGTGAATTCTTACTGGATAAAATGGATTTGTAATACATGGGAAAATGTTAACATCATATCCGTCCACCAAAAATACCGCAAAACGGCGATTGTGTTCATGAAATAGTGGACCGGATGTTGAATTTTCCTTATACTAAAGCGTTATTCAGCATCCGTCATTATGGAAACATCAATCGGCGTTTTCTGACCATCCGTCAAACCAACGTCGTCATCGCGAAATTGCTCATTTTGGTATTACATAGTGACGGATGTTGAGTGGATTGCTGATATTCACAGCTTTGAACTGTGAATATAATATAAATTTCTACTAATATCGCTAATAGTAAATTAATTACATATTTTGCTTGTGTCAGTAAATAAATTTAAGACGAGAATATTTACTAACAAAAGTATTCAAAAAGCCTTGGTGGGAAATCAAGTATCCACTTCTTTGACAGAGGGTTCAACATCCGTCACTATGTAATACACTAAAGTCCCTGTTATGCAACATACGTCAAAATTGTAAAATTTCTAATTAAGATTATTAATTAATTACAGTACTGCCAAGGTCGGCACTGGGCATGTTTGAAGATTTTGGTATTTAGTACCATTTCCCATATTCCGCCTAAAACATGATAAAAATCAAACATCCGTCATAGGTAATACACCCGGACGACGGATATAAGATTGAAAGATATTAGGAAATGATTTTATGTGTACCATTGTGGACATTGAAACGTTCTTCATTTTGAGCATGTTTCCCTTCAAGTGTCATTTGTTTCCTTGTCAAATTTAATTACAAAACGATTGGCCTTTGGAAAAACTAAAAACCGTTCCCTGTTTCTAGGTCAAATGATTCAAACTGAGGCGCAGTTAATCTGTTTGGCGTACTCAAAAGAGTCAATCGATGATCCAGACGGGGGTATTGAACAGGGCATAGTCTGTGGAGGGGTGTATAAATGGCTTAGTCCCGAGGGTTACCCTCGTCTTCCCAAGCCTTTTTGTAACACGGTTTACCAAAGGGGGGGTTACCACCCCCCTCGAGAATTCCTTATAAAGCACCCAATGCTTACGATTTGATACCAGGGGAAGCTATGGTCTGCTCTTTCCATGCTACCAAAATAAGTACTAAACTACCTAGATTGCGTCAACAATGACGTAATCACAGTCCGCGCGTCGGCCAAAAATTGGCAGTTCCACAGAAAAATAGGCGAAATACAATTTTGCGCTAAAAAAACCTAGGAATATCGGATTTTCATGCGGTGGTTTTAGCTATAAATGATAGCAATGGGTAGTGTTAAATAAACGTAGAGTTTTTAGAGCTATAAGCGTGCATTAATATTTTCAAAAAGGCACCATAAAATATGGTCAAGTCATTCGATCCGTTTCCACTTTTGCAGCGTGGGGGGTCGGGACATATATGCCGATTTGGGCATCTGGGGGAGTTTCCAAATGGAATTTATGGAATTCTTACGTGTATTTCTACGGCAGCATCGGTTTTCCCATGAAATTCAAAAATCACCTCTTAACCTTCGTACACAAGATCTTGTAATATCATGATAATTTAGGGGAAAAAATATCGACGTCAATCCGTCGACGTGTGGATTAACCTGGCTGCAAAACAGTGTACTATCCAAAACGGTAATTAAAATTTAACTATCGTGACCAGCTATAGCCTTTTAGTCAAGTCTTTGTCAATGTGTGTAAGAGCGCTCTCCGGCAGTTGTACCGTTTAAGTCTGTGATAAGACTAGCCCCTCGGGTTACGCCGGATGCTGATGCCGATTGAATTCACTGTGGCTTGTTAATGTTGGCATGCACTACACCCCCCCCCCCGCGATATACTATATTGGTTTTTATCTTACTTACACTGTCCTTGCTTCCCTTAATACATCGAAATTGATGATTGCCAACGATACCCTACTCGCTACCAATAGTTGGTGGAAGAGTCGTCCACTTTAAAGAGTCATCCATTAAATCTTGCACGTGCATTGGACGTCGAAAGTTCGGCAACTCTGGTGCTTGATAATTGCTTGACCCCCATACATGACCTTGCCACGCATCATTCGCAAATCTCAAAACAGTGCTAGGTTAGTGATCTAGTGGACTAGTGGAATGTTTTCAATTTATCTGCCTTTTCAGAGTGAGTCACTTCTGCCATTACTATTGAATGAATACAATAATGTATGTTAATATGAATAAGCAAGCTGAAAATGGAAGTTGTGAAAGACTGAAATAGACTGTGGCCCCGAGGAATTTCGATCTTATTAGTAATGTATAATTGTGTTTACCAAAATGGTTAAACGCCAGTCAGCGTCTAGGATTGCTCCCGGTCGAGCTGCACCTATCTGAGAAACTCCAAAGGGCTTTATCCATGGACTATGCAAGCCTTAGCATGGTGTGGAAACAAACACCCACTATACACTATCCAAACTTGATGCATCCAGATACGTGCCATTTCCATCATCGGCATTCATGAGAGTGACCTCACATCTTACCACAATTCAACCATTGGTCATCGCAGGACAGTTGGAATTGCCACTCTTTTATGCCGCATGTTTATAGGCAAACCACCAGATCTCCACAGCCAGGGCTGCTTTCTATTGAGCGCTCCGTTGACCATCGCCTTAAGTGCTCAGTCAGATCTAATGACCTTGCGTGTTGAAAATTTTTTCCCCCCCAAGGTCCAACCTTGGCCTCATAAAAAGGACCATTTCTCCCCATTCACTGTAGGCTTATGCAACGCCCTTCCGCTCATGTAGCATCAAACTAGTGACGTGAGATTTTCAATGTATTTTGGCATATATATGAAGGTAGAGTGATGATGGCTATTTCCAGCAATCACTCGATCAGTAGGATGACAGGAAACTGTTGCGATGGACTCGGGACAAGTAGCGGGCATTTGAGTCATCTTCCAATGTGGGTACTCTGTTTATGCGCAAATTCATTTTAATTGTAAAGTCTTGAGTAAAGACAATTTCGGTTGGGTGGTGCCCATAGAGGCTATTTTAATAAACCATAATACACTTTTACATTACTAATGCTCGGTTGTTAGTAGGACGGTAGGGGTGGTTGTAACTGTTCGATTTCTTGTAGAGGTAGTGTAACGGTTTGTACGTGAATTTGGTTGCCGATCCAATACCCCTCCTCTCAGATTCTCGGAAAACTTTTGTTTCTCTTACATTCTAAAATGGATTTATTTACCGTTCTGAATTTACTCGTGGTTTGTAACAGCCTTAGGAGGTCCACCACGGCGCCATGAGCAAGTAGGCCATGGTAGATATCGCACTTTTATTAAAATTTACATTTAAGATAAATACTCTATTAAGATAACGGTTAAATGATGTAAAAAATTTGGGGCGAGGCTGTGGATCACGAATACCCTTTAATATGTGTTTAATGGTTTAGTTGGCCGAAAATCCGGTTATAGACACCAAAATCACGATATTGGGTTGAAATTAAGCGGCCATAGTTGGAAAATAAAATGGCCTGCAAAAGATATGATTAAAATAATATTATATTGGATACTTGACCCTGAATGAAAAACCTAAGAATATACACAAAAATCAATTTAATATCATATTTGGGGAAAGCTATACAAAAATCAGTTTTAGTGTACATTGACGCCATATTGGAAAACAAAATGACTGACCACGAGATCTTTGAAGTAGCGTCCATATTTAGATTCCTTGCACCTCTTAAACGGGTGTTTAAGACAAAAATTAAGCTCGTGTCAGTATTATTTACCGAGATATGGAGGCATTGAACTAACAATGGCGGGATTTTGAAAAATGGCCAGTATGTCCGCACATGTCAATCCAGCTGGGGCCCGTCTTGCAGAAGTAATTATAGTCCATATTAAGTTTTTTTGTTTTTTGTAAAAAAAATAAAAAGTGTTATATTTCTATCACAAAGTGCACGATTTTGTGCTTATCCTCTGGACTAGCATGGCTTTTGTACGATTTTCTTGGGCGTCATCTTCTCATAGAGGGAAAATAATTTGCTATGAAGATAGAAAGAGGATGATGAGGTTTTAAATGGTGTTTATTTCACACCAATTTACCGTGTTGTCTTGGCACACAGCGCCGCCCATTGTTAAATTACGGTCAGAAAAAAATTTGATCCACGCGACCTTGGCAAATCTGCACTGCGCTAGGGAGTTCACAAGTTTTCGACGGTAACATGCCCCAGTGGCGGTAGACGTTTCATATAGAAGTCCCAGTGGCCGTAAACGTTTCATATAGAAGTCCCATTGATGAAAATGAGGTATTGCTATTCATTCCGTCAAGCGCTACTGCACAACGCCATACAGCGCATGGCAGAATCAATTTTAATACCTCATTTGCATCAATGGGACTTCTATATGAAACGTCTACCCAGTGGCTGACACGTACACAACAACTTGTTAAGATATTCGGACCCGGTCAAATAGCATTGATTTGGATTTTTTGTACACTGGATATTGCGCAAAATACTTGGCCTATCGTAACGATTTACGCACCAAAATATTCCTAACTAAATTGTCTAGTTAGCTGACTAGTTTATAATATAGATTTATATTTGGAAAAAGACGAAAAAACGTGAAAAATACGTGAAAAATTCTTACCTTATTAGCTGGCTCAATTCTCGATTGCTGCTGTCAAGTCTTGCCACACGCCATGCTTACAAAAACTAGTGAGCTTATTGGTCTTTTTTGTCAGGAACCCATTTCTAACATCAGATCGACCACCTGATTCGTCATTTTCGCGATATCTAAGGTACCGCGAAACCGTTTTTTCATTCCTTGTTCAGATAATCGCAGAGCATTTAACACAGCGTCTGACTGCTAGGGAGTCCCATGACGTAGCGCATGTCTAAGAATAGCCGGCCAATTAGCGATGCGGAAACGGAATTGGTGGCGCTGTGTCCCAGCAGTACATATTCTATGGGAGCGTAAATGGTGTGTTTTGTAATCAGAATTGACTTAATCAGATACTTAATACTTAATATAAAATATATTTACATCTATGATATTTGTAACTGTAAATATAGACCAGTTAACATCCTATGTCACGTTTGTTGCCTGCGAATCCATTCCTGCGAATCGTTATGGCCCATAGTATTAAAAACTCTAACAGATACAATTGCCCAGTGTGTATTAGTCAGGCCGACCTATTTTCAAGATACCAGGCCTACACATGTTTAAAAACATTGCTGTTAAATGGTTTATACAGTTAAATGATGGGAAAACTGTAAAATATTTCCGGGGTTGTTGAAAGAATTATGTTGCGTCGGATTTGTTTGTAAAAATTTAAGTATTCTCCTGTAAACTCTAATGCTTAATCGTATATTTGGAAATTCATGCTGAATGTACGACAATGTTGATACTCGAAAAAACAAAAAAAACAAAACGTAACATCGCGGCGCCACATATTGGGTACACTAAGGACATCCAAAATGTTAATTGGAAGGAATTTGTATTTTTTGCTCGATGTGGTGTTTTTTATATTTTTTGCAGAGTAAAATGATCATGGATCCTATTGTATAAGCAAGCTTCATAGTACTATTCAAGTCATTAAATTTGTATTCATTTTCACCATAGGTGTTCGGACGAACAATCATTGATCTAAAGATCGACATATGGGTGTTTCCATAAATAAGGGACACACTAGCAAAATACACTTCAGTGACTTCATCAAACCATAACTATAAGAAAGTACAAACCTGATCTCCACTTTAGTTAAGATATTACTTTCTTGCCCACTGATAGAAATATAATTTATTTTCCCAGCAAAGGAATACATAAAATAAGGCAAAAAAGTAAAATTATCACTTTTTAGGCAAAAAAAGTGTGACCATTTTTAATTAATTGTTATATACTAGAACTACGCATTGAAATGGGGTAAACTAGCGTGTACTGGCTCATTTAATCCTAGAGCAACGAACTGATTTGAAAAAATGTGATTGTAGTACTTGCATAAGTGAATCTCTAAACAATGTTGTACCCCTGTGTATGTTTGGGTGTCCCCAAAAATCGTTACATAGGAAACACCGATTTTTGAGTGTAACGAATCTATATTACCCTTCCAAAGTGAGAGATTTTAGTGTTTTTTCTGGTAGCCTTTACATAGTTTTTATTGGTCAGAAAGAATAATTAGCAAAAAATAAGACCATTATGAAAATTTGGTCATTATCATATTTTGCAGATGACTTTGGTTGTCCCAAAAGGTTACATTGTGACCATAACAATGCTTCAATTTTCTAATCTTATCATACTACGTATTTACTAAAAAATATACTAATTTATATATTATTTGTGGTTTCTATTACATACATTAATAGGACCACTTCAAAGCACACTTTGAAATAAATGGAGAAATAAACATTTGGTGTCCCCAGTAACGTCGAAGCATTGAAAATCTTTTCCAGCATTTACATTCTAAAAATAAGTTTTCTATATAGCTAAAGGATTATGACTTGCCATTTTTATGACCACTATTTTGAAATAAACATTAAAATAATACTTGTGTTGGGGGGTGCTCAATGTGAATTTTCATTTTGGTGTCTCCCGTTACACGAGAAAACCATTTTGCTCCCTAAACCAGTATGCTGATTGTTTTCTGCGGACACGTTTTCACTTTTCATTGATCCTACAAGAGACATAACTAGGTAGGTCAATTAAGCTTATTATATTGACCCCTAGGTGACCCCATTTGACTTTGACCCCCAATATGTGCACACAAGAAATAGAGCTTGAGCTTTTCCCAAGTGGTTCTGTGAACACATTTGAATAAATATCTTTCCTTTGGTTGATGAGTTATAGCATTTTTGCATATTAATTAGCTATTGTGATATATATTACAGTGACCATGGGGCCAATATGCTGTCACATGATTCGTCTCGACCATTATCCGCAACTGTTGCACAGACATCACATATCCAAAGTGTATCGATTTGAGAGATTATGCATTTTTGCATATTAATTGATAATGCGACATTTTGAATGTTAAATTGAATATTAATTATGTGTACAAGCTGTATAGACTGACCAAAGACGACGAGGCTCATGCGATTTTCAGCAGTAGTGCACCTTAGCTGTAGAAGAAGAAAGTAAGGCTTCCAAAAGATTTTCGTTTGACCTCCTAGTGACCCCTACACAGAGGTCAAAAGGTCTCAAATAGGCTCACCCTGATGTAGCTTGGGTCAGTGGTTCTTCTGACCGATTTTTGGTCAATATCGGCCAGCCGTTTGGCAGAAGAAGGCGAAAAAAAGCGATGGTATGGAGAAAGAAGAAGGAGAAGAAAAATAAAAGCACAAGCGGAAACTATGCCCGTAGAACCGGGCATAAGTAAACGTGTTCTGGGGTGCTTCAAAGTGTGAATACTTTGCAGGTTGGTGTTCCCGTTACACGAGAAACACTATTTTTGATCCCTAAACCAGTATGCATGATTTGCTTTTATGCTCTGAATTTAGTTCTGTGTATTGGTTATCCCCATTTGAAAGGATTTTCTCAATAAGTTTTTATTAAGGAATGCATGCTGTATGTGGATGTTATCACTGTGAGACAGGACATAATTTTATTTCGGTTTTTGGAAAGACGGCTTCTTCCTCTGACGTCCACGGGACGTCGTAACAGTGGTTTGCACTCTGTATTGCTGCAATTTCTATCTATATCTGGTTGGAGTGACATTATTGCTTTTAAACTATGTTCATTTTCATTTCCTCTACGGTTTTCAGACACAGAATTGTTAGCATTGCATTTCCTAGAACATTTTAAATATCGTATTCCCCCGATTATAATCAAGTTTTTTTTTTTTTTAATATGCTGAAATAATAAAGATCAGGCATATTAAATTTATAAAGCACATGCTGGTGACAATAAAACATTTATTGATTTGAAACAGACATAAAAAATAATATAGGAGGAATACTTAAAACAGGTCTGGTTTATCTGATTTATTACATTGACTTTATCAACTATCTGATGAAACCTGTGAGAGAAAACGGGAAAATAAAAAGAGACTTCATAAATGTGTAAGATTCAGGCATATTTCAATCTGCGTTGTTATATTGATTTTTATCAAACATCTGGAAACGTGAAAACGGGATATACGAGTTTATTGATATGGAAGAGACAGACAATAATAAATGGAGAAGATGGAGGATGATTTTGAGTTGGCTATTTTAATGTACCGATCCCAGGACAAAACACGGCATTCGGCATTGGACGTCTTACACAATGGTCACCCCTCCCGAGCGTTTACTATTGATGGACTAATCTCAGTGCCGGAGACGGAAGGAGGGAGGGGGGCAAAATCCTCCTATTTTTTTTCTTGTTGCACCCCCCCCCCCCCACCAGAAGGAAAATCAGCGATATGGGGCCATAATCACCACATTTTGGTAAAGTCAGCGAGTTTAGTTAAAGCTAGGAAGGTTGGATATTTGCACCCAGATTTCACTTTTGCCTAAAAAAAATATAACCTTAGTTAGTGCTGGCCTTAAAAATGAACTTATCAAGTCAGAGAGTCGGCACAAAAATTGGGCATTTTCCACAGGAACAGAAAAATACGGCTCGAATAACCAAAGGCAGCTGTGTTTGGTAATAGGTATACGCGTACAAACAGGAAATCAACACAACATACTGTTTTATCTAAGGACGTTCCGTGCCCAAATCACAAACAGTCTTTACCGATTAGACCTTGTTTGTTTATTCAGCACCACCGTGATTCAATTTCTTTCAGTGGGTATTCTTAAAGGTACCTCGGCGTTTGCCTTACCTGTATGCGAGAGCAGTTGTTCACTCACACTTGGGTAATAGGACTACACTATTTTCTCTGTACGGGAATGGACGTATAGCATGTCCGTAAGTATTGGCTGTGTATTTGTAAGCGAGTGTTAGGTCATTACTAAAATTTTAGGGTGGATACGGTTTTTTTCTTCTTTTTTTTTTTTCGCGCTTGGCTCGTTGTAATAATTTCTTAGATTAAATTATTATTGAGTGTACAAATCTGACGATCGTTAAAAATTCTTTCTTAATCCATAGATTTATATTTCACGTATTTTAGAGAACTTTAGAGTGAGTACTGTCCTCCAGAAACAACCAGACCGACGAATAACAGATAAAACTCTAATATTCCTGTATGTTGACATTACACCGATTGACGTTGTCTGTTAACAAAAAAAACTCGACTTTATGTAGAGGATTTAGTTAAACATCACACGTGGCATAAACGTAAACGGTGGTAGTATCAATATGTCCTAAAATATGCCTTGATTATAACTTTCTCGATAATAACGTACACGGAAAAAACATGTATTTCTTCCGGTCCGCATCCACGTATCCAAACCTGCAATCAGACCGCTAGACAGTGGGCAAAGTGTCAATTGCCAAAAAAGCTAATTCTGAAAAAAATCAGAGGCGAAGTCTTATTCCATTTCGTAAAGTATACTATGTTTAGTCCACGCAAATGATGCCATTAGGGGTATTCCCGATAAATGCTTATCTTTTGCTTCTAAGCTAATCATACAAAAGTGTAAAAAAGTTTGCGAATCTGCTATCACTTTCAATCCTGCATTAATGTAAAGACACATTAAAAAGATGGTTGTTTCTGCCCACGATAAGAATCCTTTCTTAACCCTCGTCCAACCAAGGCTTTTTTACCAAAGGGGAGGGGGGTTACCACTTAAAGTCTTTTCGTATTAGGGCCAGTGGGACATGTTGTTAGTAGGGATCAGTGTGTAGCTACAGTCCTTCTTCAAATAAAGCACAAAATATTGAAGTTTTAGACAAATATGAAGTCGTGTGACGTCATAACTGAGAGCTTATTTATAATGTTATCTGTAACACAAATATTCAAAATACAAGGGATTTTCGACGTGTTTCGCCATTCATGCAAGCAAAATTACAGAGTGGCAACGAGGGGTGCCGACTTTAAAGCATCAAGTGTTATTACTTTAAAAAAATAAGAAAAAAATACAACTATTGTCAGTATTTGCTGACGGTAGCATCATACGTAATATAAGTACCATTTTTGCGTTTTTAAAAAGTAAAGTATATAAGAAGGTGGCCACCCCACGACTTTGACCGGACACCCTGACCTCCATGAAGGTTTTATACACCCACTAAATAATATACACAGTTAGTATATCGTCGCTGGGCGGGAAAACCTCGTGTGCATTTCACCTGTAAGAGCAAAACCTCCACATGTTAGTGTTAAAAACCGGGTAAACCTGACAAAACTCATGTAGCATTTTGGGGAGGGACACCAAAAACTGACTAATTTGCTGTAGGCCGTGCCACAAAGAAAGGTTCCTTTCTAGATTATACAGTGTGATCAATTAAAAACCCTAACATTCTTTAAGATTTTTTTCTTGGCAAAGGTTTTTTAAACGTTTATTTTGGCTTCAATGTTTGCTTTGGTTGTTTAAGAGATAAACAGCCTATCAGACGATTTTTTTCATTTGGGGTCTTTCGACTTTGGGTTCAGAAAACTATTGCCAGTCTTTGGGAGAGGACTAAAAATTCAGTTTGGCGATTTTTAGCCATACAAGGCGGATCGAAGACTGACACGACGTATACAATAACACATTATAGCAGAGACAATTTCACATTTGCAATTTACAGTGGTATCAATTTCTTATCGACAAAAAAACCTATCAGGTTGAAAGGGTCCTATTGTGTGTAACATAATTATATAAGTAAATATCTGTCAAAAAAATTAATACCATTGTTCAATCATAAAGAATCAGTTATTGAAAATCACTCCATACTCAACGTCTCAGTTGCATAAAAATAAGGAACCTGCTCAGAGGACTTTTGTTTACATCTCTAAGGTAATTCTTTTGCACCAAAACAGTGTACTCAGCGTCAATAAATTGCAAGAAGAAATAAAGCTGAAGTTTTCCTGTAAATAAATCGGACATTAAAACTAAATTCAATATCGCATGCTGTTTTTCAAGAGGAATAAAAAACTTCTCTGGTTTCACTTTGCCTCCCAAGTTTCGTTGAGGTTTAAAACCATGAAATCTTTTTGAACCAAAGTAAACAGGTGGTGTTACACCAGCTATCTTGAATTCTTTTTGGGAAATTCAACATTTTTTTAATTAGCCATTTTTCTTTGTAACTCTATGGGATATGATTTTTATAATCTTAATACTCTCCCATCTTCTATTGTTAAACAATAATTTGGTATGAAATGTTTGTACTCGAATCACTGACGAAGACCATGTTTACTCTATGGGACCCAATGATCTTGTTGGATCAAATCGGCCACCAACCAGGATTTAAGTCTCTCAGCCCACAAAAATAGGGGTAACTTCTTCCTCCAAAAGTCCAATGACAAAAACAAATAAACGTTTTCGAAAGCCTGTTTATCATCTTTAGAACCTGCAAACATTTGAGCAAAACAATTCTTAAACTATTTAATTATTTTATCTGAATTGTAGGGTGTTTTTTGACTCAACACTGTATTTAGATAATTATTGACTCCAGATTCTGAATAGAGTGCCATATGATTTACTATCATATTTGGCTTGAAATTCAAACTAGAACCGGATGTGACCAAAAGACACATATTCAGGTTTTAGCAAGGGGCCCCACTTTTTACATGAGGTTTTGCATTTGTCTCTGGGTTACATATGAGGTTTTTCCGCCCAGCGACGCGATATGGGAAATGGCCACCTTGGGGCATGTTCTTTCACATTTAAAAATATCACACAGAGAAATACACCAATATCACCTAAGTACAAGCTAAAATCCCAAATAACTAAATTTTGAGACAGAACTGGCTAGCCCAAAAAAAATGGAATTTTGGAAATAGGTAAATTTAAAGTTTGATTATGCTAAAAATATAAAAAAAAAATAAAGTATACGTAGTATTTCACAAATCTTGTATAAGTAGACTTTTACAGGGCCATGTACGTATACTTTTTAAAAGTTGATAATATTGGCCTCACAACGTGAATCAATGGATGGGTCGAAAATTGCCAAATGACATAGCCAGTATTTGATCTAAGGGGACGATATGGTGAACAGATTTTTTTTTTTTTAGTTACGATAACCAAGCTCGTGCACGTCAGGACGGGTGTAGACGGCAAGCGAGGCAGTCATTAGCCTTCTATAGTGCCGTAGGGCCTCTAACGTTTTGAGTTCCAAGTCTAGGAACATATGTTTTTGAAATTTTTAGGAGTCCCATAGATACTTAGTTTTGATTTTCAGTGTCCAGGGACTACGGTAATAAACGCGGTGGACCTGTGACTATAGTAATATAAAAGGATAGTTCTAGGACATTGAAATAGTGGGACCCTGAATACACAAATCTATCGTCCCTACATTTGGAGGGTCAGAAGACTGTGTGGCACTAGTTGGGGGCCCATACAAGTCCTGATCTCACAGTCTAGGAACAATATTTTTAAATTAGGGGTCCTTAGACACATGTTGATTCGCATAGATATATAGTACAGTCCCTTACGGACATCTAAACATAATGACACAGGACAGGAAGAGTATGAAATGAAACTGCAATTGTGCGACAGTAGTAAAGCCTATCAAGATTTGAGAGCCCACTCGACTTGGCTTAAAGGTGCAACAAGAGTTTTGAAGGAAACCCACAAATAGGGCATTATCCCCTTAGAGAAGATACGCAATAAACTTCCTTGGGTACAAAAATGTTTAAAGGAGAGAAAAAAAAAAAGGTGATTTTGATTTGCTTATATTTTCACTATCAAACATAGGCTGAATTTCGATTTGCTCATATACGAATTATAAATTCCACAATTTGTACCAACGAACTATTCTCAGCTTTAATCCTTTCAGTACGGTGATATTTGTGATAGAAAGCTGTACACAGCACAAAAATCAGTACCTTCGATTTTTTAGGGGCACCTGGTATGTAAATCTCTCGTTGCACTTTAAGCAAGCAAGCAGGTTAAGGAGGAGACATGGACAAATTGGCAAATGGACAAAAAAAACAAGTTTGGGGGGGGGGTGTCCACAATTGGCTTTCAATTGTTAATGAATTAACACTTAAGTGACCGGGGGGGAGGAGTTCCTATGGACCATCCAAATTTGTTTCGCGCTGGCCGCTTTACGCGTGGTGGTTTTTTTTTTGCGGCGATTTTTTTTTTTTTGTAATTGTCTGACTTTCAATGCGTTTCTTTTTCATACCAAAAATAAAATCGGCCATACCGTTAATGAGTTAGTTAACCCCCCCCCCCCGGGACTAACGGAAAGATCAACTGTTATAGTAAAAAAAAAAAACAAAGAACCAAAACAATTCTTTTTGCTGATATATGTTACACATAAATGTAAGTAAACAATTAATGGTACATTAAAAATAATTAACCCTTTATGTGCTGAAAACAAACAATTTCATTGTGGACGTTGCTATAAAACCGTTAATGTACAAAGTCTATGGAAAATGATGTGATTTGGAAACACCCGTAAAAAATACAGGATCCTCGAAACTTCAAGTGTTTTTGTTAAATTATGTTTAATTTGGGTCCTTCCAGAGTAGATATCAACATGAAATAAGTTTTCAAAAAAGTGTGATGTAAGCGCAATGCCCATTTTTATTGGGGCCATTTTTCGCGTGTTTGAAAACAATGTTTTGCCCCTAATTTGCAGCCCAAATAAACAAATTCCATTTTATGCTGATTTGGGTTGTCTTATAACCCTTCACATGTGGTATAACTTCGTACAAAAATTCCCTCGGAAAGTGGGTTCCATGCTTCATCGGGGGGGGGGGGGGGAGGGGAAACACCGCCCTCCTTGAGCACTAAAGGGGGTGAAACCTCTTGTTCCACTTAAGTGTTCATTAGATCAGCGGTTACGGACGAACTGAAACTATTGCTCCTTAAACTGGGAGTTTCCGTAACCCTGACCAACTTTGATCTGACACATATTATATCTGACACAGTTTTTTGAATATGATTGTAAGTGACGAATTAGTTTTAATTTATTGTATCAATGAAGTGGTTTTCGTCAGCCTAAGAGTGTTAAACCAAAATTTGTTCTCCTTTTCAATTGAAATTATTCCTGCTCCTCAATGTTTTTTTCGCGCGAAAAAATCTAATTAGAACTTTCGTATCGCCCAGCTTAAGATTCATCTCATAACACATCAAGGCATTCACTGCACACTAACATCTTTGTCCCATAGCCCGCACTGTTAAATCAAATCTCATTATAAGTCCAACTCCCTGTCCAACTGCGCTTCGTGTCGTATAATTAATTCCATATTGGGATCACAGTTCGGGATTTCCCGTGACGTAGTAAATCTCCGAATTTCGACCGAAGATTTACGATTTCCCGAAGTTTGTCGATGTTTCAGCTGTGTTTACCATCAGCGATGGCACGTGGCTGTATTAAGAACCGTGTACACTGCCGATCAACTCACAAGGGCATTTCTTCAGACACGGTCACCATTTTAGTACAAGTAAATATTTTGGAGCGCCGTGCATGATAAATAATCCGTTTTTCGCAGCATTGGGTATTGGAGGTTAAAAAAATCGGAGCGATAATTGCCAAGAGTTTGTGACCGGGACTTTGCATGATTCAGCCTGAATTTCAAGTCCATGACATGATGAATTGCGAAGCTTGTGAAATCCATGACCATGCGGTAGGCTACGGAAGATCCGTACTGCTTGATTATCAAGCAACTTACTGGTGGATTTTTTTTTAATTTTGCATTTAACTACCAAAAATGGGAGCTAATAATAGTGTACTGGCCAACACTCACCTGAGTCCTGAACCGTAATACATGAGTTTCTTCCAACGACTGAGAGTGTTGGCCAGTATGTAGCACCAGCTCGGTCCATTGTTCTGCACATAAAGTCCCAGCAAAGATTTCCTTTATGGTCCCCTCCCTACAATTCGCAGCCCTTGAGGAGTTGAGGGAATAAACTACAGGATAAGGTTGCAGAACTCGCTGGGAGGGGGACATATGAAACTTTTGTTGTGACGTCCATGTTATCAATCATAAATATGGAAAAGGAGCTAACCATTCTATCGCAATCCGTATGGGTCATAATGTAATTGCCGCAACATGTAGAAAGTAGCACCGCGTTTGTGAAATTACTCATTGCAAAAATTTTCACGGTTTCCGACAATGCATAACGCGTTGCAACTTTTCTCAAAACATTGCGCAATAGAAAATTCAAAGATGGTGGCCAATTAGAATTTTTGTGACGTGTTTAAAATTTAACCCCCAGTGCATTGTATTAAGCAACGCATTGTGACATTTCGAGCCATCACAACACATCAAGCTTCATCAACCCTTGTTGCGCCACACTTTGTGGATCTACCCCACCCCTCCTTTCCACCAAGTTTAACATCATCGTAGTCTTTACAGAACTCATACGGCATGCAATATATTAAGGGTTAACAATTTTGACACAGGCATACACCACACCACCCACACACAGTTGTGCCTTCTTGCAATTTTGCCGACGACCCAAAATCAAATGTAGACCCTATTTGTACTTTTTAACGCTTTACAATATTTTTGTTTATGTGTTCAGTCACTGAAGTCATCCTCCTGTTTAACCGTTGCCATGAAAATGAAGATGGTCACAAACAAATCTGTGAAGATCTCTTTTAAATTTCCTGGAATGGAGGAGCATTCATATACAATATTAGCTGAACGATTAACAAATGTTTATTTTTTTATTGACACATGGACACTACACCATAACGATAAAGTAAATTAAATGACTTTTTTGTTTTAAACAAGCTTGATGGGATTACCACTGGATCTATGCTTCGCTGAGACGACTACTGGGATTAATTTTGGGAAGATTCGTAATTCAGTTCTTTTTCTAAAAGACTTGTCACTGAATAAGTGCAAACTGGAAAAAAAAAGTTCTTTCCCCAGGGTCCTTACAAATTTTGGCAAAAAATCATTTTGTGAGCTTTCTTGTTGTTTTGGCCCCTTTTTATTTTCAATGTGATCAATAAAAAAATGACTAAATTCATATAGCTATATTGACTCTGCATACTTTGCACGTAGTTGTGTGAGACAAACTTTTTTTAAATTTGCAACTGTTATAAAAATATTAAATTAGTTGTTATGCGTCATTTACTACTAAAATTGCCAACCGAAATTATTAATTGTATCTTTACCTGTAGTATACAAACAAGCAGCATCTTAGTTTGGGTAAATGGTTTACAACCGACGACTAACAAGTTCACAAGTGTAAATAGATTCCACCCGTACCTTTGCACATATTACAATACCTACTTGTGCAAGACTGGATTTTTTAAGATTCATTGTTAATCTATGTCTGTATTTTATTATGTACAGCAAACAATTCAGGAGATTTGGCCAAGAATATTGTTTTCTCAATTATCTTTGAAGTATTCTATAAGTCAGGCTATATCATTTTTGCCGAAACAAAACAAAACAGCCTCAGTGCACCCATGGCTGCACGATTATTCTTGTCATATAGAAAATAGAGTTAAAATCATATAAAGCGTGTAATCCAGGGTGCATTGAGTCTGTTTCCTTAGCCAACGATATGAAGCGTACAAGCTTGATGCATCATACCACTTTTATTATACTTTCCTGCATTTGTTCTCCGAAGTCCAAGTTGTATGAAAATTTGTTCCCACAAATGCCCAAGGGGAGTGTTGCAGAACAGCAGCGGTTTTATCCGCCTTGTTATGCAATACGCCCATGCATGTGGGAATGAATTCCAATACAAATACTTCCCAAAATAAACCCATGAACCACATACTCCAAAGATTAGTTTAGTTTTTTTTCATAAGAAATGCAATTGAGTATCTTTGGTGTAAACTTGTTTGATGTGCATTGTGTAAGAATTATCGTGAAATAAAATATACTGAAAATTATATAATTTGTTCAAAGAGAAGTGTATTTGATTTGAGTTGCATTTTTTTGGTATAACAGGCCACAAATATTTTGTCCTTTTCCGACCCGCTCAAAGTGGTCGCATTTTTTCTTCAGTCCAACCATAGCGTACACCTTTGCAAACGTGATGGATACTGACAACTAGCATCCTGTTCTATAGGCAGATCAGTAGGACTATTCGCGGTTCGGACCATGCTGCTAAGATGTCAACAACGGGTGCAGATTTGACTGGAAGACACACGCAGGACAGGCTAAGAGGTTTAATTTTGATAGCAATGATGAGCATGCATCTCCCATTCGTATTCCCCAATGTTCAATGACAAATCTTGCAGCCTGTCCGCCTTGTTTAGTCCTACGATCTGCCTATTGAACCGAGGATGGTGAAAAGTTCCAGTATCCATCAACTGTTCCAACTGCATTGTGGTATGCCATGGATGGACTAAACAATCGCTGACCTGCCCAAAATTTGGGTGGGCGTGGGTTGGGAAGGGGTAAAACACTTTTTTGTGGGGTCTAAGTTGTGTCATCTTATGCCTCATGCCTATGTTGCATAAAAAGTACCGCAACCTTTTTCTTTATGAAATTTGGCATAATTACATAATTAAAACCCTTTTATTTGCTATGGTTGTCTTATTGCATTAACACTAAAACACATGATACAAATAGGTACAAAGGGTATAAGTTAATTATACCAAAATTTGCAGGAAAAATAGCTGGCAATACTACTACAACTTCATTACTCTTGCTCATAATTCTTTTTGACACTTCAGAACGTACGCTGGCTTCCCGCAAACGGCGCACCGTCGTCGTTTCACGTAGACCCATTGTAGTGCATGATCACCGCTCGTTTGACGCCATTTGTTTGTCAAAATATGAGCCAGGTATAACTTAACACGTAAGCACTGCCCAACAAGCACTTATACTATAGGCAAAAATGGAATTGATTACTATTCCTGTAGATTGTAAACTTCATAGTGTATTTCATGTCCTTGTTTTTCTTACTCAAGGTTGCTGCAGTAGACATTGGCCTTAATTTTTGTTCATCATTCATAGTATTTACTGTCACTGTCACTTGGAAATTCTTGGCAAAACACAATGCTCCGGCAAGTAGTTGTTGAGTGTGATATCCATGGGCAACCTGTCCACGGAAAAACAAAAACAAATAGTACCCATTTGGATTAAACGACAAGTTTCTTCGACAGTTCCACTCATTTTCATTTTATATCAAATTTGTTGTAGGGCTACATATACGTTAACTGACACAGGTGTTTACCTCGTAGTACTAAAGGCATACGTAACTGGTTAAGAATGGGTCACATTTTATATGTTTTCATTGTTTACGCAAATGTGACGAATGCAAGAGTTCCGAAATCATGGAATCGGAAGTTGAATAAGAATTTGAGTAACACTTTTTCAAGTAAACAAATGAACATGATTCATCAGAAGAATTTGAGTGTGAACCCTTGGGCAGTATTTACTCTGTGTTTAACGCTTGCTAATGGCATACATGCCAGGTTACGTGACTGTAGAAGTAAAGGGGTGACACACACAAATTTGAGGTTGAATTCTGGCATTTTCAGTAGTAAAATTCAAGTACCAATATGGGGTAAGCCGGTGTGGAAAGCGGATATCGTCCAGCGGGACCAACAGTCATGGCTCCAAGACATTAACGGATAAAGCGTGACACTAATGTTTCATTAAGATTTCTCGTCACTGAATCGAGTGCGATATTCTTTACCGGTTTATAGCCGGACTATGACTACGGCGGACTACAATTACTTCTACTCTGCTCATTGGGCATGCCTGGCTTTATCCCCCAATTCATATCAAAAATCTCTTGGGCATGCCTATATTATTCCCTCAAATCGCAATGCCGAACGTCTCCCCCCGGGAACCTCCAAATTCAATAAAAATCCTAATCATGAACCATCTATTGGAATGTAAACACGGTGAGCTGAAGTAAAGTGTCCATTTCCACAACCCTAGACCATCCGATTTGCCCCTGCCTCTTAAATTGCACACGATGACATATACGTGTGTTTTGTTCAGCCTGATCTAAAACAAGCACCGTACCACTGGATTTCACGAAAATTCCCGCTTATTTTCTGATAGAACACAATATTCGGCTAATGACCGCAGTAAAATCAAAATGTCCGACCGAAAAACATTGCTCACACATTAGATTTTTCTACCGTGTATTTTTGTAAACAAAACTTGTCAGGACCCACCATAAAACTTTTGAGTCCCTAATTTCATAACAAGAATTGTGCTTACCTTTTAGTCAATCAGTCACTTCACAAAAATCATTTCACAAGTATAGCCACAGCAAAATTGTCCTAACTTGGCGAAGAAACGGTCAATTTTCACGGGTATTTCAGCATTCTGCAGCCAACAAGAGTCCGTGTTCGGATATTACAATGCGCATGTGCTTTGGGATATCCTTCCTGTCAGGGCGAGCTCAAATCTCCTATTTATAGTATCGCCTCATCGAAATCCTTCGGATTTCCCTGAAGACTCGTTGAGTTGTTGCCGTAATGACCCCAGCGACGCCGGTCACAGCTTCATTTGCATAATTCAATGCTCGTTTCGTTTACCACATAAAGTTCGTAGTGCTGCCCTGCTACACGCTTTTGACAATCACCAGCGGCGCCTCAGCGTGAAACGGGAGATACCAATTGCACGGCAATATTTTATTTTGGCTATTCAAGATACTAGACTTTGGTAATTCCGAATGACCTTTCGAGTAATATGGCCTGTGCCTCATTTAACCCGTCAATACGCGCGACCCCCTAGCTCACTGAAAAAATATACGCGCCGCGCACACGCAAGCCTCATACGGCGCGCTCCCTGCACAGCCTGCCGTCACTGCATTTTAATACCAGAATCATATTTATTTTTGTTTTAATTTAAATTTCTTAAAGTATAAAGTAATATTTGTTGAAAAATTATTGTTTTTACTATAATTATAAATTTATTATTTTAAAAATTTACAAAATAATGCCATTTATTCCGTTCAAGATAGGAAATAGAAAATAATTAAAAAAAAGCAAAACAAAGCCAAATTGAAAATAAAATTATTATGTCACAAAAACGTGAGTATGCCTTCTGTAAACATTAAATTTTAAGACATTTTCACAATTTACAAAATAATGCTATTTATTCCGTTCAAGATAGGAAATAGAAAATAATTAAAAAAAAGCAAAGCAAACAAAGCCAAATTGAAAATAAAATTATTATGTCACAAAAACGTGAGTATGGCTCTTCTGTAAACATTAAATTTTAAGACATTTTCACAATTTACAAAATAATGCCATTTATTCCGTTCAAGATAGGAAATAGAAAATAATTAAAAAAAAGCAAACAAAGCCAAATTGAAAATAAAATTATTATGTCACAAAAACGTGAGTATGCCTTCTGTAAACATCAAGGCATTTTCACAATTTACAAAATAATGCCATTTATTCCGTTCAAGATAGAAAATAGAACATTAAAAAAAGCAAAACAAATAAAAAAAATAAAATTATTATGTCACAAAAACGTGAGTATGGCTCTTCTGTAAACATTAAGTCTTTCACAATTTACAAAATAATGCCATTTATTCCGTTCAAGATAGGAAATAGAAAATAATTAAAAAAAAGCAAACAAAGCCAAATTGAAAATAAAATTATTATGTCACAAAAACGTGAGTATGCCTTCTGTAAACATCAAGGCATTTTCACAATTTACAAAATAATGCCATTTATTCCGTTTAAGATAGAAAATTAAATTTAAAAAAAAACAAAGCCAAATTGAAAATAAAATTATTATGTCACAAAAACGTGAGTATGGCTCTTCTGTAAACATTAAATTTAAGACATTTTCACAATTTACAAAATAATGAACAAATAAACCGTCTGTACAAATAAACCCGTCTGTACAAATAAACCGTCTGTACAAATAAACCCGTCTGTACAAATAACCCGTCTCTACCTTCTTCCTTAACCTTCTTCCCCCCAAAACCATACCATGCCCCTCTTTTGCTATTATAATATCCCCCAAAAGAAATCCCCTTTTTAGCCCCTCCGGGGCGGTAGTATTAACCTTGATAATAGTATCGTCAATATTATACATATCCTCATATAGACCGTTTGTGTACAAAAACACTTCCATTGAGGACGGGTTTATATGAGGATATGTATAATACAGTCGGTAGTAAATCGTCACTATTATACTGTAACAAAGTGACCCTTAGAAGCCTCCATTTTTGTTTTATTTAAAAAAAAAAGGGGGGAATGTTTGTTGGGAGTATTCAAAATCTCCCATTTAATTTCTAGGATATCTCAAACTACATCAAAATATATCAGACTATGTAATAAATTCATCTTATTTGACTTTATTATGTAATATTGTATTGCAACACTTAAGCTTTTGGAAATATCGCTGTACAAGCTTTAAATCCCCCCCCCCTTCAAAATGGGAAAGTCCAAAAAGTCATTGACCAATGAGGTGCCTGGGGTCTTGGGGATTTTAGAAAAAGAGAGTCATTTGGAGTTGCGGAGTCATAGCAGTCAGATTGATTCCGAGTTTGGTCCAAAACTCAAAAGTACAATTTGTTTTGTTAATATTGGGAAAAGATAGCGTCAAGCCAAGGCAGCATGTAGTCAGGATAAGTACCAGATGTTATAGCAGCAGTTAGCCGCAGTAATGCTGGCCTGTATATAATTTTGTTGAATTTTTATAACTATTTTTGGATAAACTTGTTACAAATATTTCTGTCATGTCATAAAATATTCCATCATGACATTAAAGTCTGACTCAAAAATTTCGAAATTGTTAATTTTTAAAAATGGTTCAATAGGTTGGAAAGGATTATTAATGTTTGATTTTCCCAGTACGGTAGCTCATACCAACTTGGAGTGTCTCGGAAATCCAAGCATATGATTTCTCGTAGGGTTTTCACGTAAAGTGCAACCCTAGCCTAGCTGGAGAATGAGAAACCAAAATCTAGAATACATATTTATGGTACGATATGACAAGATATAAATCCTTTGAAACATTAATGAAGGTCTCAGGAATAATAATCTAACCTATTTTAGGCGAGATTTTAAGATTGAGATGATTTCGAGCCCAATATGTAATGTTTCGCCAATGCGTCGCTGCGCTTAAGATATGTTTATTTTTAAATGGAATTAAAGTGCATTTTTCATTAGTTTTATCATTGTTATTCCGAGTTTAAACAAACGAAAATGTTGTTATTTTGTATCTTCATATTAAATATTTTGTTTCATTTTTAACGGACTAAAGGATAGATATTTTTTCATATTATCTTACTCTCTTAAAATAGACGTACATGTTTACAAACATAATGAAAAGACGGTAAATGGACTTGAATCAATCTACGCGATGGTTTTACGATATGTAGTTTATTGACCGCCAGCTCTCGGTATCAGCAGATCAGCGGTGGTAGCACGTATTTATATTCAGTCAGCTAGGGGGCCTTTCATATTGTCCGGCCATTTTTACGGGCCGATTTGAGGACATGGCCGAGTATATTTGCTACAACACCAAACGCTACTGTAGATGAATGTGCAAAATATTATATTATGAAGTTGTACCATACCATATTCTCGCGGTCGGGGATGTTGAATTTGACATGTTCAGTCACTCTACTTAATTTAAATAACGACATGTTTATATACATAGTAATTAGCAACCAATGGGGGGGGGGGGCCACCATCGGACTGAGCCCAGGATGGCCAACTCAGCGGTTGAACCCCCTTATACCCCCTTGACACCGCTGTAGCAAATCAAGTGGCACTCGGTGTAGGACTTCTTTTCTATAACAATCTTGACAATTAAAAGGCGGGACCAAGCAACCAGTGCAGCTGGCAGTGGATGTCAAATACAGTAAATAAGCCATGAAGCCATCGGTATCATCTGACAGTGTAACATCGGGGGCGGGGGGGGGGAGGACATGCCAACCTAAAACAGCAATAGAAACGACATCAACTTCCGGCGTAACCCGAGTGATAGTATTAATCACAACACAAACAACAAAGATCATGGGGCGGGCTTCCGAGCTGCTGTTGGCCAGTTCGGTCTCAGTGGAAAGTACAAAAATAGCTCTTAACCTTCGTCAAAGGATCTTGGAATTATCATGATAAAAAAAATATTGGAGTCAAAAAGTCGTCGAGGTTACTGATGAACCTCACAAAATAATGAATTTCCAATAACGGTCATTTAGGGGGTTTCGAAAACATCAGACCTCGAAAACAGGGGACATCAGACTCGAAACATCAGACCGGAAGTAACATCCGGGTCTGCTGTTTCGAGGTCTGATGTTCGAAACACCCGGGGATGTTTCGAAAGACCCCGAAAACATAAGACCTCAGACCCGGACGTGAATTTACTTCCGGGTCGGATGTTTCGAGGTCTGAGGTCTGTTGGTTCGATGGTATGCTGTTTCGAAACATCCGGGGGGGGGGGGATGTTTCGAAACTCAGACCTCAGACCCGGAGTGACTTCAAATGGGAGGAAATCTATTTTCTGTACTAAGAGGCGGACACACGCGTCCTTAAAACATGGGGAGACGGCCCTGGGGGACTCGTTGCCTAGTTACCCGTCTGGTTGAAAAGTTTTTGTACGTTCAAACCCCTCTGACAAACAAAACAGCCACCCATTTTAAAAATTTCCCCTGAGCTACCTAATCAGATGTTACCCACTATGTTACCCACGCCTTTAAAGGTCTATACTAGTTTTTATTATACTAACTGCAATTTACTTGGGTCTACTCCTATATTAGAAAACATGTCTTACCCCCACCGTTTTGTAAAACGGTTGGTCATGAATTATTGTAAGTTTACCACTTAACAAATTTCAAATTGTTGTATTTAAATTTGCATGGGAAAATGTGTCCTTAGTAAGCAAAACGTTTCAAAGGTTTTGCCCGTAAAGGGAGGCCACCTCCTCCCGGCCCCCTCAGTTAGCGGCAGAAAAAACATGGCAAACTCCCCCGTGTCACGGCATGGGTGAGAGGTCTCATACTTGGAATTTCAAAAATAAGACCGAGAAGTGAAATGTTGACTTAGGGGAAGCCCCATTTGTTGTTTCGAGGTCTGATGTTCGAGGTCTGATGTGTCGAAACACCCGGAAGTGAATTTACTTCCGGGTCTTGTGTTTTTGAGGTCTGAGCCTCAGACAGGGGGAAAATATGTAAAAACAGGAATAGTTTTTAAAAAAAGACAACCATCGCTTAGCGAGGATGTTAGTACTTAATATGGGTAAATACTTGAGATCATAGGAAACCTCTCGTATATTAGAGAGATGATATACCACAGTATATATTTCAGGCATCAAAACAAACTTCATGCATCAACATTTCACGTTGGAATGCCAGACTTTCAATTAAATAGATCCTACATATTTTAACCACAGTCCATTGCACCGAGATTACAAATTCAACTTACAGAAAACAGGTTTTAAAACAAGCTGTCTCTATGAGGCATGAAGTATCAAAACTCCTTGCACAGTTCAATAGTTCCGTTCAAAAGTTATTCGAAAACACCCCCTGAGTGCTGTGTAGGAATATAAATGATACCTAGAACTCAAAGATCAGTTCGTGTCATGCATTTACCCCATACATCCCACTGAACTTCATCCATTGGATGATGAGCATATGTGTAAACTCTTAGTGTGTGCTATCTGGGCATGGTTGTACACATATGGTACTCTCAAAAACCATGGGTCAGCTCATCCCTTACTGTCAATGAATTGAGAAGTTATTCACTGTGATGGGTGCGCTGTCATCCAATCAAAGTTTTGTTTCTACTGCTTAGGCCAAATGTAATTGAACTTCCTATAGGCTATACCATGCCTTAATTCTTAAAAATAATTGGAACCAGAGGACTTTGTATGATACAGAGACAGCACCCAAATCTGTGCATGACTGTGATATTCTGCCCAATTCATTTGCTTGCTGAACATATGCTAGGGTAACTGCAATGTAGTGGATTATCATAATCCGATTTTATACAATCTTCGATGGAAAAAATAAGATTCCAAACTAGATAATAGTTCAAATGAACGATGTCTTGTGCACAATTGAAGTCAGATCAAATCAGTGTGACGTTGCCGTTACGTTATATCGCCCAAGGCGTACGCAGGTAGTGGTAACAATTGTGCACTTTGTTATAAAAGCACACATTTGGCAGAGGTAGAGAATTAAATTTGAAAAAACAGTCGATATGGAACCATTGCACAGGTCAAGGTTCAAGGTCATCTAGAGGTCACAAAAGTTCAAACGAGGTCCAAATACATTAAGGATGCAGAATCAATCTAAATTAGCCACCATTATGCATGAAAGAGGACAAAATTAAATAAAAATTAATGTTTTACTGTATAAAATAGAAAGGGTGTTTATGTAGACCTAATATCCGCAAATGATACTTGGAAATTAAAGGGCGACTCAGAGATTTTTGAATTAAAATTCCTGTGTATTTATTAAAAATAGTCAATTCTAGGAACTAAAGTAGTCCCTAAATTACCCCCCAATTCCAAAGTTGAGATGAATCGGATTTTTCGTTTCCATGCGGTAAACACTGCGTAGTATACAAGTGCCATAGGATAATGTGTATAACAAAAATTCCGGATCCGGAAATTTATACGAAGTTGTGATTTTTTATCTGAAGGACTTCGATTTAAGCCTAGCTATTTCACACACATATGGAAAAGGGTTATGTATCTGCATACTCAAAGTGTTTCAATTGTTTGAAAATTGAGGATTGTGATGAGGGACCAATCCATTTTTAGATTTACAAATAAAATATTATAGATTTAAAATTATATCTATAAGATTTAATTTTAAATCCAAAAATGGATGGTCCCGAATCCACATCCTTTGGGATTCATTTAAATTCCTTGTAATTTAGAGGTAAACTCGTAATGAGACAATTGAATTCTAAACACAAGTTTTCAACAGCGCTTGATATTGGATCGTGAGTCTATAATAGGTTTACAAAATGTGTCTACATGATTCCACATACTGTTGGACTATACTTGCATTTTCAAATAGGTGTCATCGTTAAAGCATTGGGCATACTGTTATATTTTCTTCATCTGATCGTTTTATCTAATTAAACCGTGGTACCATGGCAATTCTGATAGGTTTATAACACTCATAATTCAGTGGCTTTAGAGGTGGACTTTCCCAAATGTTTGCAGGTGATTGGTAAGCCACTCTAAAACACCAACAAGGCCTATAGGCATGTTTCGACTCATTAATGCATTTTTCATGCTAATTCTGAATCCCCAGGAAAATGAGGACTTTTGTACATTTTTGAAGCAAAAATACAGATAGTAATTTAAATTTGAACGGCGACTTGAGTTCCCAAAGGATTAACATAGTTTTATACGGTTATGGAGAGTCAGAGTGCCATATGCACACTCTTAAAAATGCATGGTCACTTGACAAGGCGTGAGTAAATAATATATCTTTCTAGTAAATTTGACTGGAAAACCGGGTAAATGTTGACCAGAATCTTTGACAAATATGTTTCGTCACTTTTGAATAGGTGCCTAGTAAAATATGATCTTGCACTATTTCTAGTCAAATTTACTGGAAACAGTCTGAAATGTGACCAGGTTTGATAAAATGACTTATATTCTGGGTTTCCAGATCAAAGTTGCTATAAAAACAGTGTAAGATCATATTGACGAGGTATTTTTTAAAGGTGATATACTGGCTCTACAAAGAAAACTATAAGTTTGTAATAACACTATGAACCCGCAACCAGCCCTAACATTAACAGTTTTCGGCTTAGTCACTACAGAGGCGTGTGAAAAATTGGGGGGACAATAATGGACACATATTTGATTGTTTTAAAGTGCTTTAAAATGACCACAAAAAAAACCACCAAAAAAAAAATAAATAAGCTCAAAATCACATTATTCATCGTTTGGGGACCCCGACGTACCTGGAAATTGTATCACTTTCGATATCAGATGAAAGTCCTTATTATGCTACTGTACTGGCTGAGATTTCATTCTTTAAATCACTTTTTTCTAGATAGAGGAAATCTACTGCAGTTAAGGGTTAACCATTATATTCGGCACGTTGCCAATATACGTGCATTATCACTTCTTCCAACCAAACCAAAAGGTTTGTTTTCCATGTTACTTGGTGGTGAGGAAAAAAATCGCCCCTCCCTTAAAAAATCCTGATCCTGGTTACGGGCCTGATTTTAACGGAATCTTGCATTTTATGAGCAGACGCACTCAATGGGGATGGTCCGCTTTAAGGTATGAAGTTTTCATCTTGATAGATTGGCCTTCACTCCAAAACCCCATCTGTAAAGTTTCGCGCCGATATTTAAACCGTTTTGATGCGAGAGATAAAAACGTGATTTTGTAAGCCCCATAGAATACTGTGTAAAATTAATATTGGTCGACCAAAATGGGGCATATTTTAGGTCCACTAAAGTGAAAATGGATTTGGGTATTTTTTGTACAGGAGTATATTTTAATTATCATGTCAGTATTAATCACATACAACATTATATCAACCAAGTGTACCAAATTAGGGTATTAAAATGCATAAAAGTGATGTATTTATCAACAGAAATGACCTCAGATGACCCCAAATGACCTTGTTTGACCTTGAAGATGGTTGACGGTGACGTGGTTTCATATCTTAAAATAATCAGTATTTAATTTTAAACATTTATGCCAAGTTTCATGCTTTTATAAAGAAATGCACAATTCTTACAATATTATGTCACTATCTGCGTAACTAAAGCCTTATAATCAAGGCTCATTGCACTCACGGAACAGACGTTCTCCAGTCCCTGCCGTGGCGCTTGTTTTGCTCTCACAATCAACTGAACGTAGAGCGTAAGTTGTATAAGAGTCGGAAGAGTTTGCATTATTTCTTTCGCGCCACGAGCTACAGAGTATTTTAACTATAATATTCGTGACAGAGCCTACCATGTTTTCATGTTAAAATTAAGCTGCAATAACATCATGTAATCACTTGATTCCATTCATAAGTAGTATTTGGAGCAATATGTAGGTTCTAAGTACCTTTTTACGATATCAGGAGATCATAAATCTCAGAAAAAAACTGTGTCAGAAAAAAACTATGTCAGCGTGTCAGATTAATTGAGTCAGGTTACGGAAACTCCCGTCATAACTGCCAATGCCCATAGATAAAGTGGTAATTGGACCACCGGAAAAATGGAGCAAATGGCAAATGAACCAGCTGAGACTGTACCAAAAGAGATTGAACCAAGTTGGATTGCCTAATATGGAATTGAACGTCAACACATTCTCTTTTTGTCAAACAATATATAGATAAGAGCTTAAAGAGACACTGGCACATTTGAAAAATAGTGCGCCCTCAAGATTTTCAAAATTGATATTTTTGCATGGTTGTAAAGCTTTTATATACATTAGCCTCACCTAAAATGAGTAAGACCAAATCAGCATCCTTATGGGTAAACAGAACGATTTTATAATTAATGTCGCCGGCAACATTAATTCAGCAGACGACGAAAACAAGAAAACACACGCCGTATGCATGTTTCACATGGCATGCACCCTGTTTGACCGGTCAAACATTTGTGATTTAATATCAATGAGTACGAGTTTATGATATTCATGTAATATACACATTTGTTGATTAAAAGTTAGCCTACAAATTACCTGGATATCTTTAACCTCTTATTAATGTCTGTTTTTGAGTAAGTTATTTTTATTTGTAAGGTTTATCTATATTCTTCCAATGGCCTAGACTATCATTTAAGATCAAATTGAAGAAATTTCATATTTTGTGAAAATGTGCCAGTGCCGCTTTAATATTTGGAAACATATTTATGGGTGCATGTAACATGCATCTAACCCATTTTATCATTTCGCGCGTGCCACTAATTTCTGTCAATAAATGTGAATAATGTAATAAATCTATTTTATAGTCGATATTGTTATTGAAACCCATCACAAACGGTGCATGTACAAATTAACTGATGGAAACGATCCTTTGTAGTTAATTTAGGCTGAAAAATACCGTTTGTTGATACTACCTATATTGAGATTTGTGTTATTTAAAGATGCAAAATAGCTGGTGCAATCGGGTCCAGTTTTTACTCGCTTCCAAGTTTTATGCTTGAGTTCATGTATGTAGAAGTAACATTTTATGAACAACCATTTCTTTACCCTTAGACAAAAGGAATGAAACCTCACAACCTTATGCAATAGTGCTTTTCTGCACTCGTAGGAATATTTATTAAACTGGCCATTTGTACCATCTAGCCAAAAGGTATCACATGAATTGCAGTGCAATTTTAAATATAAATTTCACACAACTTGAACCAAAATGAGCTGTTAAAATTTGTAACTAGTCATGTCCCTCAAAAAATATATCAGTAGAGCCAAAGTTCAAGCCAAATAACATGAGCAATTTGTTGTTGATAAAACTTAATCCTGAACCAAAATGAGCTGTTAAAATGTTTAACTTGTCACGTCCCTCAAATAAAAAAAATCTGAAGAGCCAAGGTTCAAGCCAAATACACATGAATAATTTGTTGATAAAAACTTTATCTAACCCTGTCTTTCAAATAACCTATTTGTAAAGCCAAATTCACAGGCTCATGCAATTGCAATTAAACAAAATTAGCTGACAAAAATTGTATCTAGCCGTCTTTCAAATAAAATATTTTTCAAGCCAAAACTATGCACTGTACTTAAATTCACACCAATTCTGTGTCTTAATTCATGTGATTTGATAATAAATTATGATTCCAATACTAAAGTTATCAAATGTTGAACCCAAATTACTGATGGCCTGAAGCTTCCAAACTGTAAATATTATGCTACATGCAAGGATAGAGAAATTTGATATTTAGTAAATTCAATAAGTTGATGCAAATTCCATCTAGAACAACCTGCTACATGCAAGGATATAATTATTATTATTAAATTTTAAATTGAGCCCGATGGAAATTCCATCTAAAGCTCACTCTCTGTACATTACATACTTCATTATGGGGAAAGGAAACTGAAATTTAGCTTTATGCTGTTAATTTGAAAAAACATCCGCCAACCAAGTATCCTAAAAGGATATTTGCTACCCCCCCCCCCCCCCCCCCCCCCCCTCGCCAAAAAAAAAAAAAAAAAAAACCCCCCCCCCCCCCCCCGATGAAGCAGCAAACTATTCCTGTGGCGGATAGAGGAAGGCTGATAGATTCTGATTGAAAAAAGTAAGGGCAGCCCCAAGTGCTCCCTGAAAGATTCAAGCCCTGTGTCACTCAAGCGGAGACCATCCCTGCAGAATACAGAGTTATCTTTGGGGATGACATGGGCATTGCCAATCTCCCTACACACCTGATGAGCATAATTATTAATATCAATCGTGCACCTCTTACCCGCACCCTTACTATGTTCACCCTGGTAGAACTGACGAGGCAAAATATCAGACCAAATTATTCTTGTATTTGGTACAATATTCCTAATAGCATGCAAATTTTCATACAATCTAGCCCTGATATCACCCAAGTGTGTAACAAAAAAATCACAAGTTCCGACATGGAGAACAATTGAAGTTGGATATTGAAACTTGTGCAAATACTGACTAACTCTATTTCCTAACCCTGCAATTCTACGACCAGGGATACCCTTCCAAAGCCCACTTCCAGCACCTCTGATTTGCGCTCCACTATATTTCCCCGCTGCAACAACAATGCTGTCGACAATTATCCAGGTTCTCATTGGCCCTGAAAAGAACCAAAAAGAAAAAGCAGCAAACAACAAGAGTTCTGAACAAATACAAATATGTAACACAAAAAATAACAAAACATGTATATGACGCTGAAAAAACTTTCTCTAGCACTGGCTTTCAAGTAATCTACCTGTAAAGGAACGTGTATTGTTAATGCATATGAAGGCGATGGAACTTCTGTAAAAAAAATATTAACATGGTAATTCCGAAACATGGCGTATCGCAGCGTAAACTTCCAATTAATGTACCTGTGAAGAAAAACATAAATGGGCATGAAAGCACGACTGGATAGAATGACTTAAAACAGCTTATGACACAACCAAATCTAAATTATCAAATAACCTTAAATGAATGAAGCTAATTGATTTGGCCTAATGTAACGCTTCACTGCTGATGGACCCCATCTTCCCATTTTTTTAATATCATTTTCAGACACCCCACACAAAGCTGCAGAAGAAGCTGCCCCAATCCTGAAGCTGTGGGAGGAAAAATCATCAGATGGGAGCCCTAAAGTTTTAACCCCTACTTTCAAAATGTGGCCAAATTGAAAACTTGTCAGTGGTCCTCCATCAAAATGGACAAACAGTGGTCCCACCACTGGTGGCCTTGCAACCAAATAATTGGACATGGCAGCTACAGAGCACAAAGCAATATCAGAAGCTTTTTCAATTACCAATGTTGATGATCTGCCACATTGATCACTCTTTGAAAACCTAATGACTACAGACATGAAGGATTTATCAGAGCCAATTGAAATGTCACCAAAAGATAAGACACGAAATGCATTACTGGTCCTACTGTGACAAGCAAACTCACTAACACGCAAAAATGCAAAATAGGCCAATGAAAAAGCGGCACGAAATAATGACGCTTCATATGAAGATTTACAAACCTGTGGCAGAATTCCCACCAACCGCTCCAACACTGAAAAAGGTTATCGGACGCCTACTATCCGAATGAGCTCCCAAGCGCCTACAACCCTCTTTCAATTTGGTGACAATGAAAGATTGCGTTGGATCTATCCAGCCGTTAATCTTATGGACGATTGCAATTGCTGAAACGCTCGATGAAATTGATGATGGAGCCCACCCTTCAATTGAGAGAAAAGAAATAAAGGCAGTTATATCAGATGATGAAACCGGCCATTGTGAACCTAAATCTCATGAATTTCTGAAATTAATAACATTGTCTACTGCCCTGCAATAAGAGTTCCACGTACTTTCAGCCAATGATGCTCTTAGCAATCTACGTGCTTCTGCTATCAAAGGTTCCAGAGGAATTGCGGCACTGGTATCCCCTCCATTTGCGCTTCTGGAACTGCATCTCTGAAACGCCTCATCTGAAAGCGGGAAAGGGCATCTGCGATATTATTGTCCTTCCCCGCAATATGTAATGCACAAATTGACACATTATTTTTAAGGCATTGCAACACGAAAAATCGCAATAACTTCATTATCTTTAGACCCCTTGAAGTTTGCCTATTGATAATGGACATGACACTCTCATTGTCCGAACGCAGAAAAACACGCTTCCCTACTAGCAGAGTTCCCCACAAAAGAATGGAAACCACAATTGGAAATAATTCCCTCCAAGCAATTGAAAACTTTTCCACAGATGCTGGCCATTTTCCTTGAAACCATTGGCCTCTGAAATAACCACCAAAACCAAGACCACTGGAATCTGTAAAAAAAATGAAGATCGTCCCTTCCTAACCAAATACGTTCTGGAATAATTGAAATGCCATTGAAATTCCTTAGAAAAATCATCCACATCTGCAAATCACTTTCAACTCCAGCTGAAATTTTAATCTTATGCCAAGGTTTTTTGACTCCACAAGTAAGGTCAATCAAACGCCTAATAAAGGCTCTGCCTGGCGAAACAGCTTTACAGACAAATGATAATGACCCAATAATTGACTGAATACTTTTCAAAGAGAGATGCGATGAGTTGATTGCCTCTTGGACCTTAGCAATAATCGATTCAATTTTACTTAATGGTATTGAAATAACTTGGCGCTCTGAATCAATTTCAAGACCTAAAAATGTGATTTTTGAAGTTGGCCCCACTGTCTTTTCTGGGGCTAATGGAACGTCACAACAGACCTGTTTAAAAATACGAACAAGGCGACTGCATGAATGAACGCTAGACTCATTTGCATTTCCTACAAGGAAGACGTAATCCATATAGTGGACGACCCTGTCAGTGTTTGCTGCATCTTTGACTGCCCATTCTATGAAAGTCCAGAAGGTCTCAAAGAGTGCTGGCGAGCAAGAAGCCCCCATAGGGAGAGCCTTATCAACAAAAACAATTACCACTAACATTAATTCCTAATAAGTGAAAATCCTGAGGATGGACAAGTAACAATCTAAAGGCGGACTCTATGTCCGCCTTAGCCAAAAGTGCACCCTTACCTACCTCTGTTACCAAAGATACAGCCTCATCAAAGTTTGAATAATGTACCGAACACATAGACCTATCAAGACCATCATTAATGGACCCCCTTCTGGGAAAAAAGATGCTGAATTAGCCTGAATTTACCTGGGACAGACTTTGGAACAAGACCAATCGGTGACACAATAAGGTTTGAATAAGGTCTAACATCAAAGGGGCCTGCCATCCTGCCCAGACTAATTTCTTTTTCTAATTTTTCAATGGCTTTATCAGGCATTTCACAAACTGACTTCAAATTAAGGGAGTCCCGTGCCAAAGGATCACCTAAATACCCTAATTTAAACCCGTTTGAAAAGCCATCACTTAGCAGACTTGCAGCAGATTTATTAGGGTACGTATCTAAAAGAGGTAGAAGTGAACCAAGAATAATTGGTGTTGCGCATTTAGAACAAAGGCACAAAGACCCCCCTAAACAATTAACACCCATGCATTTACTCTGGCTTATCCCCTTTCTTACAGTTTTGTGCACCATGCCCTGTATTTTCAGATTTGGCACATTTATGCTTGAACCCACACTGTGCACCTTGTTAGCATCCTGACTTGTTGAAGTCAAGCACAACCTTTGATTAACAGCTTTTTTTTCCAAAGGGGGATGACTGGCTGAAGCTACCACGACCTCTTCTTTGACTGCCCTGGGCCCGAAACCCATATGAATTTAACTGGGTTCCCCCAAACTGCCCATACCTTGAACCAAATCCTCTATGAACCGGTGATGCCACATACATGGCCCATAATTCACCATCAAGTAGGGCCCATGACCTTTCTGGATGTTGCTGCTGTCTCATTCTAAATTGTATATCATAAGACCTCCATCCCCACCCACCAAAGCGTGAAGCAGCCGTGCGAATAACATGAGCATACTTCAGAATTTCTTGAACACGGTGGGGATGCACGCTCAAGTAGACTGAAGCAAAAACCAGAAAGGCAGAGGTCCAATTATGAATTGTTGTAATCTGCTTCTTGTGCTTATTCTGTTGCCAAACAATACACCCTTTCTCATCAACAGATAATTTCATTGTACTAGAATCTTCACCCCTACGGACATCAGTATCATCAAACAATAAGTCAAAATCAATATACTCCCCATTCATAATTTTACTCTTTATTGATACTGATAACCCCTCTGAAAGTGGACTGCAGATTGAAGACAATTGAATTTGTTGACAAGAATCCGCAAAACCTGGATTTGGAATTTGTTGGAAAGAAGACCCTGAATTTATAGCTATTGGGTTGATTGATTGCTGACCTAATACTGAAAAGCTTGTATTAGTAGTACAAAATCTATTTTGAGAAAATGGCTCACCAGTAGCTCCTTGCAATAAATTGGATGCTTGAGATGCGGCTGCACATGCCTGACTCTGCGACACAACACCAGCACCACCACTCAAAGCTTGATTGTAGTTCACACTACCGGCAATGTTCCGTTGATGTTGATTGGCTTGTGTATTGTTGACATTAACGGCCATGATGTTCTGAAGTTGTTGATTGTTTTGGTCTCGGATAACACTCCGCGATGTTTTGTTGTTGATTGGCTTGGTTAACACTCACACCACCATCTTGGCCCGTATTCACAAGGGATGAAGTGCCTGAGTTTACTACTGTATTTGCTTGTTGATTGTTTACCTGCTGAGCCTGGGAAGATTGAACCTGACGCAAACTGTCGGTAAAGCTTTTAGCCCAGGAGCTAGCAGACATTTGTACCTCTTCTCAATTTCAAAAGGTTTGAGTGATTTATTATGTAGACAGACTGACAGGGACCCCTTGAAAAATTTTTAAGTGTCACAAATGGTGCCTTAAGGAGAGAGGGTCAAATTTTTAAATTGATCCAATCGTGTTGAAAAGTATACCATGTTATTTGTCTAACCACAAGGATTCAGGAAAGGTATAGGATCAAAATAAGGAATAGTTTTGAGTGTCTCAAATGCTTGCTTAAGGGAGTGGGGGTAACAAGGTCAAGCCCCATTGAATGCAAAGGACGTTTACCTTCTGTGCCCCCTACATCGGTAACTAAGTCTGCTGCTTCGAAAGTTAAGCATGAAAATTGTGTTTTCTTGGCAAGGAATACTCCAATGACCATAAACCATCTGGTACGTCATATTTAGGGATATTTCATTATATGTGCCGATAGATTCATACCAATAAATCCCTTTAAAAGTGAAGTACATCAAAATGCCCAGCACGAGATGCTCAATAGTCGATACAGCTGATAGTGGGCCAATCGAGGTGAAGGTAATGAGCGGCGAGTAAATTGCCTCAAATCTGCTGTACAAATGAAATTAATTGGAGAAAACATAACAGCTTACAACGCCAATCGTGAAATTAAATTACTTTCGAAATATAACCAGCGCATTTCATACATTTGACAGCAGTTGTCAGATGCTAAGGAAGAAAAAGCTATACACCCAAGATAGTTGAGCCTTATTGCAGCTTAGTTAGTAGTATACATTTATACCTATATGTTTTCATACACTGTCTAGCATTTTGTCGCATTCAAACTATTAACGCACTGCAAAAACAAGTGCTAATACATTAACACTATATTGCATTTATTAAGAGCAGCACGTAACACACTTAATTATATCAATGATGTTACACTAGTAAATGTTCATGTTAAAGTATTCATTAATTATTTGAACACGTAAAGGTTTTAATGGGTGATTGATGGCCTTTCTTTTTATTAACACCTGTTTTTTAACAAATCAATGTCACTGTTTACATTTTCACATTTGTCCGTTTAATATAGTATCTATATATTTTTACCATACTGTTATGAAGTCTCGTGGACGTCAAAAGGTCAGAAATACACTTTAATCACAAATGATATAAATTTTATAATATAACACAGATTTAATACAATTATCAGATTGGTTCAAGAATTTGGAATGTCCAAAAACAATATTACATATAATAAAATTATTACACAATAAATTAGGATTATGATACTTATTAGAGTCCACTAATGTCCAGAGTTGAAAGAAGCGTTGCAGTTCAACGATGATATGTCCTCAAAGCGAAGACTCCAAAATGACAGCATACAAGTTCACATAACAATCCATGGTATATTCTATGTCAATCTTCTCAGTACTGAAGATAATTTTTGTCCAGCACTTCAAGACGACAAGGTTCAAGAGTTCCTCGACGACACTAATATTCTGAAGCACCATCCAAGTATCACTACCTAAAATGTCCGCTATCGTAACTAAATTTCCACTTTAAGGAATCCTTTTGACTCCAAAAACTGAAGCTCTGACTCGAAGATGACAGCGGAAAAATAGCTCGCACATATGCAGCTCCTGTGGTAAATATCAATTGATCCTGATACTATGTACTGCCCTGACCTCATACTGAGATCCAAAACTGAAAAACTGGCTTGCGAATATCTTCTGGCCAAGTTCTCATTATATGCACAATATTTCATAACTAGTATTTCCTAATACCTAAAAATAGGTATTACAACATTATCATGCATAAACATAACCTAGCACTGTCAAATCAGAGTTCACATAAATTACATCATCTGCATTGCACCATCTTACAAAAATAACATCATGGGAAAATACCTATTTTTGCAATCTGTTTTGTTCTGCAACAAAACTTGGAAAACCCCTCGGGCCATCTATAGTACTTGCTCAATCCAATAAATAACACATGCATGATCAGGATTGCACAATCAAGTTGACTCATTTCCTAAATTTAGCATGTTGGGAAATTCCGTGTTCACTTTCCTGACAAACAAAGTACCTTTCCCGTGAGAAATCTTTTCTCAAATAAAATTGAGAAATAAAATAAAAATAATATTTTTATCACAAATGGAGGATAACAAATTCGCACCCCCTTTTCCCCTCTTCAGTACCCTTCCGACCCTCTCCTTCTCTCCCCTTCGCGGTCACCCACAGTTCTCTTTTTCCCGTCATTTTCCAACATTAACCCCCCTAACCACCCCCCCTCCTTTCCGTATCTATCCATTCTGCTCAGATCCCCCCGTTTCTTCTATTTCCCCGCCTTCGTATCGTTTGGGTGTTCCTATAACAATACAAATAGTCGCCGACTCACCTACTGTGTATTTTAACAAAACACGTTTTACGAGAAAATCGCAATTCAAAATCTACCGTGACATTCATGTCTATATACAGTAGAACGAGCATAAAAGAAACATCTAGACTTTATGTTTGAAGGGAAAAAAAATTTAAAATCTAATAAAACCATGAAATCTATTTAAAACTACATTATATAATCTTAAGTAGGCTACAAAGTTATAAGTCTGTTTGTGATCATCACAAATAAATGTAATTGCTAAATACGAAGCCACATTACGCCGTTGTTTTTAATGTACGTACAATAGATAACTATGTGAAAAGCTTGTTTTTACGAAAGATCGATGGATACGTCAAATTAGGTCTGTATGTGAATTGACTTATTTTGGAACGGCAACACGACAAACGCTTTATTAAAACAAGTGTAAATGAATGGCAATTTTAAAAAATACGAATATTTAATTTTTTATAGTATTTTGGAATGGGGTAATTTGAGGAAAAAATACAAAAAAATAAATAATTATAAACTAATTAATGGCATCCTCAACATTTTGAAAATTTGGGGATGGCAAGAAAAAAAAACAAGAACTTGATGAACTAAGTAAGTTAGGCGAAATTTCGCAAAACCTCAAAAAGTGGAAATACGACAGTATGTGATGCGGGCGACGAAATGCGGTTTAGTCACTGTTGCCAAATGATAGTAATGGTTATCTTTTCAAACTGTGTTTTAAACATTACCAAAACATATTTAAATATTTATATATTAATCATTCATCTTCAAAACTATTTTCGTATTAAGACTTCCTTGTCCTAAACAAATATGACAACCATGCGCGCTTCTCAAACACCAAATGGTAAATATCAAACATTTTAAATGAACATTTTAAAGTTAAAAAATTGAAAAGACCAAGTAATCAAATTAAATTAAAGAGAGTAAAAGAAAAACTACTAAATAAAAAAATAGAAATAAAATTAAATAATTAAGAAAATTAAAACAATTCTAAACCCACCGACTATTAAAGCGATACGACCAGGCCTTGAACCTACGTATACAATCACCGAATAACATATTGGGTGTCTCAAAAAAACAAAGGAAACCCTCAAAAACCTCCATCAAGAAGGAAAAAAGTAAATTCTACATATTATTACACATCTGAAAAGGCATTTCGTCAGGTTCAGGTTTTGACACCGAAAAAAAATCTTTCAAATAGGATCATATTGGCCGAGTTAGGCCGATGTCATTTGTATCACTTTTTCAATGTTATCACGGATTGTTACTCGTTTTCGGTATAGTCTAAGACAAACACATTCTCCAGTTCAGTCTTTTGTTATGAAATTGGAAAAGGTTACCTTTAAGGCTCAACTTAAATGGGACGGAGAAGCGAAAAATGGGAACGAGACTAAGGAGAAGGGGAAGAGAGGGAGAAAGAGAAGGGAAGGGGAAAGAGAAAAGGAAAAGAGGAAGGAGAGAGAAGAAGCGTTTAAGTTTTTAAGGGAAGGGGCAAAAGAGGCCGCAAAGGAGAAGTGGAAAAGGAAAAGAAGGTGAAAAAAAGAAGGGTATTAAAAGAGAGGAAGGGTTAGGAAAAAAAAAAATGGTAGCATGGTGGCTGCCCTTAGTGCAGGCAGACAGGAAATTTGGAGCATTAAAAGATGGTGGATATCAATCCAGGGAGGTGGAGGAAGGTTAATAAGAGTATTGTTTGGCAACCGTTGATCGTGTATATTATATTGGCGAGTGGAATGTTGTACTTTAAAGTGGGGGTAGTCATTAAGAGAGGCCAAATATGGTGAGTTACTCATTTTTGGCAGAGTTAGATATGCAAAGTTTGGGATGTGCGTCTTATGTTGATGTAATGGGGGGATGGTTAAAACCCTACAAAGTTAAAGGACCTTTTTTGTAGCGGTTTTAAATGTGGTTGAGTTTGGTAATTCAGAGTATCGCAAGAGTTGTGTTTGGTAAAAATTCTGGTTTGGTGTACGAAGAAAATAAAAAGGAGGTTAGTACTTGTCAAGTATAGGGAAGGTAGTTCAGAGGGGTAAATATATGGTATGGTGAGTGGTCAACTTCACAGTACAGAAAGTATTTTGATTGTAACATACTATTTCATATATGAAAAGCAATGTTGGAAGAAGCAAACAAAAAAATATGATACTCTGTGTAATGCCCCTATTTAAATCTCGGAATAACCTCCCTATTCAAGTTAAAAATTACCACCAGTCATAACACACCACATCACCACTTTTTCTGAAACGTCCGTAACTCTTCTAATACTCTGAAGGTAAATTACTCGCCATATTTAACTCTGCAAAAATGACTCCCCACTTCAAGTACAACATTTCCACTAATCACACTTACAACACGTACATCACAAGCGTTTGCTAAATATAATTCTTCAAATGCGTTGGCTGTGAAGTGACAACTCAAGCATTTTAACTCTCCAAAAGATTTCCCTACTTTAAGTACAAACATCAAAAATGACTTTCCGTCGATTGATTTTATTCCACGGTTAATATTTTCTATATTGGTCTCATTAACTACAGATATTTCAGAATACTACATTGTTCAACTAAATTTGTCAGGGAACATAGTTAATAATTCTAAAAATGTCATAGTAATTTGTATGTATAGTATGATCGTAGATGTTTTAGCTATAATGTCTAATGCGGAGCCCATGGCTAGGGACGAATTTGTATTGCGTATTAATAAATTCGATCAAACTGACTGTTAAGATGGCGTAAACCAAGGGCTTCCGGGGACTCCGCCCCTGGACCCCGCCAAATGGGCTTCGCTCTTGGACCACCAGGGCCCCTAGGGGAGGGCCCTGGACCCACGTGTAGGCCTTCGCGACCAAGACGCCGCACTTTAACCTTTACCTGGACCCGTGCTAGGCGATTTCCTGGGCTTCGTGCACCAAGTATTTTAGCGGTAAAGATTTCCCGGTTGGGACTGACTGCCAAAAACACTTTTTTTTTTGTATGGGCAGACCAGCCGATATTGGGTTAGTTAATTGAACAATCAGCATAGGCGAGACATTTGGTATAGAAAACAAGGACAGGCGCAGCCAGGGAAAGAAGTGAGTTGCTTGAATAGCTTAGCAAATTGTTCTGCTTCACTGCGCGAAAAAAAATGAATCAGTGAAGCGAATCTTGGCCAAAGTGACCCAAAGGTTCACAGTGGGGAAAGGGTTACTTCTTTCCCAAGCTCGGACAACAATGGGGAACCCCCCCCCCCGGCTTAATAGGTTACACCAAATGGGATACTCACATTGGAAGGCCGTTTAGGGTATCTGCCGCCCAAAGCCCTCATTTTGGGATCTTCAGCTCTGGATTCATTTTAAGACGTTAGTGCAGGAACATGCTGGGCATAGTCTTTGCAGATTGGACGTGGACAATTGTGTCATAGATAAAGGATGCATAACTGGCATTATGGTGGTACTATTTTTGCCAAAAATGACCATAGACCGTTCTGGTTCTAACGAGGGACCTATGTTTTTACCACGGTGGGTTGCAGTATGTTTCGATTTTCAACTTGTGTATGGGTTATACGTTGCACATACGGAAAAAATGCATTACACTATATAAAATAGACATGACTCTGAGTTGACCAAAATTATTGTAAAATTGTTTTTTAATTAAGATACTGGTGGTTTCAAATGATTCCTTTTTGTGATTCTATGCCGCTTTTGTAGTGAGAAAAAAATACGCGAACGCGTGGGTTGCTCGTTGCGAAACTCCTGATGAACCGCTGTGCATGATTTAGTGTCTATCACAAAGTTAACCATGTACTTGGAAGCAATGGCAAACTTTAATTTTTTTAATATTAGAAGTTATATTAGAACTGGCTTTTAAGTGTTTAAAAACAAATTGTGCCGGGGCGAGTCGCGGCATTATTTGAAGAGAGTTGAATGAAGGACATCATGAACGAGACATTAATTCTCGATGCACTGGTGATATGTATACAGGGTGACCCAAAAAAAACCTTTACCAAAATGAAAGTGAAGTTGCCACTTTATGAATTGATATCTGTTGATTTTATTTTATCAAAAGAATGGGCCATCTTGCGTGAAAAAAAATATCCAGTTATGGTGAGTGTTTAAAGATTTATAGTCCAACGAACAATGAGTAAGCAAAACAGACTTGTCCATTAGTATTTCAGTATGGAATGATAAGTACACTATCAATTGTTTTTACAGCTTTTTGACCCCCTGGAAAATGTCTCTTGTGTTTTTTAGAGTAATTAAGCAGTGGCGACACATTTTGACAGAAGTAGGAGAAGCAGTAGGGACATGCAAGAGCCTATTATCGCTGCAAAAATCCGAAAAAATACATTTCGGGAATCTTGCCATATAGGCCTACAAAGGTCGGATTTGTATGTATAGCGCCAATCATATGTCAATTGCCCAAAAGAGACACCACGTTAACTAGATTTTTAAGAAAATCCTATTTTCCCGCAATGACTTCCGTAAATGTACACAGGATGAGGCCAGAGTGGTATAAAATCCAAATTAGTGTAAAAGGGTCGCCGTGTCAGGGCGCGTTTTCCAATCTAAAATCATACTGTAGCGTGCAGTTGTTGTGATAAAGCCATCATTTTCTTGACGAGAACTTAAACCATTCAACATTTCAAAAATTTAAAATTGTGATTTTGGTACACAAGTTATTTATACATTGACAATAAAAAAATGATGGAAAGCACTTGCCACACCCTTTCATGGCCCCCCAGCTTGGATTTTTTTTTTTTTTCAATGTTACAACAGGGTATGGTAAAATGTTTTTTTTAAATGTTCCGATTTGTTGAAAAGCACACCATGATGTCTGCTGGTTACAAGGATTCCAAAAAACGCGTTTCGTTGATACTACCTGTTACTTATTAGTTTAGAATATGGGGTAAAAAACTGTAATAAAAAATGTCAAAAAAAGTCATTTTTGGTTTGTACAGGTTCAAAATTTAAAAGTGATTCAATTTTTGTAAAAATGTGGTTCAAATTGTTGTTTTTGCTTCAAAGAATTAAATATAGAATGTTTTGACCTATCTTACGTGTCTGGTTATTAAGTTAGCAGCTATGGGCAGCTATGGAGTTATTGGTGTGTGTTGGACCTATTTTGTCGGATAATGTGAAAAAGAAGCATAAGTAGATAAGGCAAATGTTATGTATTTATTTATTTACATTTGTATTATACAGAGTAGCCCCATCAGTATTTAAGTACTACTCTCCCGAGGTCCCTGTTTAACTTTTGTTATACCAGTTATACAGTTTTAAGGATAGCAACAACAAATCAATGAAATACAAATTACATTAAACCCTTCACAATTTAAAAAGAGATCATGATGAACATAAAGGAAATTACAGAAGTTGTTTCATAATAATTTGCAAAAACAGGTTACTGAAATATTGGTAATATGGATCTTAATTCTATATCAGATGGGATACTATTCCAAAGTTTAACAGCACGGTAATAAACGCCGTAATCTGAATTTGAGTTATACTTAGGAAAGTTAAGGAGCCACTTTCCTCATATCTTGTAGGATTTGAATGCTGAGAAGACGTATACATAAAATTAGACGCAAGAGTAATTAGGTGCAAGTATGTTAAACATTTGAAAATAAAACAGTACAAGACCAAGATCCCATCGTTATGAAGTCGCGACCAGCAAAGCTCATTTAACTGTCATCAAGGGTTGTAAGATTATCAGCACTTTTAATATGATCCTGGCAAGCTTATTGTGCTGGATTTCCAGAGATGCTAAATGGGTTTTAGAACTGTTTGTCCAAACACTGCTTACATAATCAAAATGACCGGCAAACACAAATGAGATTACTTAGCATGACAAGAATACTTTGAGGGAACAAACATTTACCACGTCTAATCAATTTCTTTTGAAAACTTTGAATTAATGGTATTGATATGAGGGGGTCCGTGAAATGAAAGTTTTTGAGGATCTAAATGTGTGATTAACACCGAGGTATTTGAATCTTTTAACATGCTCAAGAAATTATCGCCATATTTAAACACTAATATTACTAAATTATTAAATAGGAGGTGAACCAAAAACCCTATACTTGTCTTTGTAATATTTAACGTTATATCATTTTCAAAGAACCAGTTAGCAATAACCTTTAGGTGTATTAAGAATATTTTCCAATATCTGGATTTAGATTTACATAAAAAGAGCATGTTCATCTGCCATACACCCTAATTACTTTACAATTACAGAGCTTGGAGTGAAATTTATGTAAATCAGGAAGGTAGTAAAGGACCCTAAAATACTTCCTCGTGGAACACCTATATCGACGTGTTTAAAATCTGATAGTACAGAACAATACAAACAAAACCGGTTTACGATGACTTAAATATGATTGGGACCATTTCAGCTCATTATTGTGAATAACATAATCATTTAGTTTCTTGATTAAAAATCATGTCACTGTCTCAAAAGCCTTTTCAAATATAAAAAAAGATTAACTCCCAATTGCAAAAACCTTTTCAATGTTATGAGTACATAATCTTGAAAGTCCAGTAAAGTGGTAGCAGTGGGATGAATGGCTCGAAGAACCAGAATGGCACTCACTTAAAATATCATGTGATGTTAGGAAACTATACAATTTCTGAACCCATCTTTCAAGAATCATTGATACTACAGATAATACTGAAAATGGGTCTATAAATTTTTTTTTTACATACATGCATCACCAGACTTAAAATAGTGTCTCACCTTAGCATTTTTACAATTCTGTTGGAAAAATGATGTTGAAGTGAAATATAAGTAAATATGATAGAGAATGACAAATATAGGGTTGAGGCAATTTTAAAGTATAAGGTGGTGTTTATATCTCTAATCCAGCTGATTTATAAGTGATAGTTCACTATACATTTTAAATTCATATCGTGATCCTGGGATATTAAAATGATTAGGTCTGCTATCATAACATTATTTGTTCAATTTGTAAAAAAGTGGTACGTTATTCATGAATTAGAAGCAGCTTGACCTATACTGGTTGAAAGTAAGAATTAAATCATTTGAAGTGTCTTTAGCATTATTGTTACTATAAGGTTACACGTATGTCATATGTAATGTTTAATTAAGTAGGGGTTACCACTAGGTTTTTTTGCTAGAGGAATACTTTTAATGTTTTCCATGCTGTTTGGGATATTTTTTAGTTTTTTAAACTTATTTAGAATTATTACAAATAAAGTTTAATTTAAGAGTTCTATTTGGTTATTAAAGGCTGAATACGATTTGCGAAATTAATTTTTAGGTGGAGTAATGAAAAATTGTCATTCAGAACTAAAGATAGTTTCTAAATGATTAATTCAAAAGTTAGAGTGAATCGGATTTTTCGTTGCATGCAGTGTAGTAAACTTTATGCACAGGATAACAGTGACATAGGGTACGTGTATAACAAAATTTCCGTATCCGGAAATTTTATAAAAAGTGTGATTTTTCTATATGAAAGACTCGCCCATTTGAGCTTAGCTAATTCACCCAGTGATTAGTATAGTATATGGGACAAACATTATGTACATGCAAAAAACACGATTTGCTTTGAAAAATGAGTCGCGCCCTCATCGGGCAATTTTCCACCTTTGACTCGGCCTTTAACATTATTCCTGAGTTGTTTAGCTTTTATACAATGTCTAATCATCATTATTTTTATGTGCTGTATCAATATATAATAATCTCTTTCACGAGAAAGGGCGATTGATTCCTGTGAAAGCATTTGGGCAAGATTCATTCACCCTCCTTTCAACAAAGGGGAAGGGTTATTACATATACTAAGTAAATTGTATTCCGATCATTTCAAGCATTCATCAAAACTGAACAAACTTGATGAATGATCATGCCAATTGGCAGAGCGACATCCAAAATAAAATAGATCAGTACTGAAATGTTTAAATGATCTAGTTTTAACTATTTTAGGAAGAGCTTTTTTATTATTATGCTTCTGATGAGATAGATGAGTGAATGGTCACTATACATATATGACAGCACCAGCCAGATGAGAGATTATTCCAAGTTGATACAAATGCAAAGCATAGTGTTTCAGTAGTAGTGTAAGTTATTCTAGTAGGTTACTTAAAGAGCAAGAGACTACATGAACATTCAGGATTCAGTCTATTAAGTGTTACAGGAAGCAATAGTGATTGAATATGAGAAATATTAGAATATGAATTAGGTGAAGATTATTAAGTTTTATTGTTACAATTTCATTAACTTTTGAGAGAAATATGCGTTCAAGTCATTGGTATTTGAGGGTTCCAGTAAGGGAAAACAGATAAAATTGCAAAACGCAGATTTCTAGAGTATGTACTTGTGTCCTGACATCAAAAATGAGTGGGCATTTCGGGTATATTCTTGCAAACCATGTATTTTTTTCACAAAAGTACCTCATATATTATCAAAAACCTATGTTTGCATTTTTTTCGGAACGGCCGCCATCTTGGTATATTGGCGTCCATTTTTCAAAATCCGCCTTCCGTAATTAAATTTGCCTATAATCTCGGCTTCTGAAGCTCGTAGGAGCATAATTCTGGTGTCTATAATACCCATGTTTTAGGGGTCAGTACTCTTCATATTTGAGGTTGGATTAATAAGTGTGATGTCTTCATTAACTACAAATCCAAGATGGCCGCCAAAATGTCCGCCATAACCTAAACACAACACATCATCTATATCTCGGGTTCAGAAGCAGATTGAAGATGGTTTTGAGGTCAAAGATTTGATTTTGTGGCACATCTGAGTTAGATAGACTTTGCTTCACTATAATCCAAATCCAACATGGCTGCCGAAATAAACCTCCTTTTCATGGCGCCTTTCGTATAATTAATTGGCCTATATCTCGGCCTCTTGAAGCTTGTAGAGCATAAATTCTGGTGTCTAACCCTTTTTAGGGGTCAAGAAATTCATATTTGTTTAATAATTCATTTCCCTTATCCACTCTAAAATCCAGAATGGCTGCCAAATTGGCCACCATTACATAATTATATGCTGTTATTTCCATCTTCAAAAGCATGTATGAAGACAATCCTTAGGTAACGGGGGTCGCCTGTGTTTCAAAATTAACCCAGCAATAAAAAGTTTTATCATGATTGTATGGTACTGAGTTGGTTTATTTTGAGTAAAGATGATTGGTACATGAGGCTGCCAATCCCCGTTGGAAGCACTAACAGAGATGAAGCCATATAAATTTTTGTGTACATTAAATATCATGATATGGGCCGTTTGTCCTTAATATTGATAATAATAGGAAAATAGATGACATTAATGATCAAAGTTATGACTACATAAAAGTCGGCCTATACCACCTAACACTCACCAAATATCCACTATGACTGCTACCTTCGGCTAAAAAGAAAAACCACAGCATTGGTACAACAACACACTTGAGACACGAACAATAGATCCTACCAACCATGATATATTCCCTGCAGGAACACTCTTTTCTACCCAAACTTGCATAGAAACCAACACAACAATAAATTTGAACCGCCGCCGATTGTGAGTACCGTACAATACATGTATACCCTATTCACTAATACCCTAACACATGTGGTCCAGTTGATACAGCGCCCGACTCGTCGACGCCCAAGGTTGTGGTTCGAGCCCCACTGTGGCCAATGGTTTTCGGCTACCTTGAGTAGGCGCTTTACCTCATACTCCCTCCCTACCCAGTGTATAAATGGGTACCCCGGCAGTCTACAATTAGGAATGTAACATACCGCGCTGTAGAGGGATTGTAGCGAGCCCCCCCCTAACAGAGCCACATTATATGGCTGGAGTCTTGGCCCAATCGCTTTCGACAGAGAGATGTCACTCCGTTTCCTGTGTACACATGTCCGTCCTCTTTACCTTTACCTTTACCTACCCTAACCCAAATAATGTCCACAAGAGAGCATTATCACAGCCATTGACATCAAAGCAAGCTATAAAACAGGTCTCTGACTCCTATGAAATATACATAACCAACTACAACAGAACCCGCCAAATACAATAAGACCTTGTCTCTGGTACGCAGCACAAAGACTTTTTGCTTTGTTAGAAATCAATACAACAAAGCATTGCCTACCCATGTCACCATAGGAAGCATCAGCTTCCCATCAGTAGCACTTGCAAATAATGTTTTGAAACAAATATCTAACACCATCGCTTTCTAATAGATCCTAGAGGACATCATTCTTTAAAAACCTATAGAGCAAACATCCAAAATCCTAAATCATCATACCATGAATACCCAACCTTAAAAATTCACGGCCGAAATGTTTCCAAAATACTTTATTTCTCACAGGTTCCCAAGATCAAGAGGAAAGTAACATTGTGTGGAAATCCTAAAGCCTGTGAATAATCAATCTACTCCCAAGAGATATTGACCAATAACATCACTCCTCTACCTACAAGTTCTTTCAACGTCTCCTGCTCAAGTCGTATCTAACCTGGGATAGACGAAACACCTTACGAACTCAAGAACAAGCAGGTTTTCCAGCCAGGCAAAATCACACAAACCAACTTTACTCAACCTACTCAACACATAGAAGATGGTTTCAAGAAGGGTTGGGTCACCGGAGTCATGTTGTCATCGACCTATCAGTACTTATCACAACTGTTAATCACAGATGCTATAAAAGATCTTGGAACTCACTCAAGCCATCTGCTTGACTGAGCTCAAAAAGGTCGCTTGCAATACAGGAATGTTTTCTTTGTTCAGCTAGAAGAAAAAGAGAACCATTTGCACAGGCTCAAGACTGGACTACCCAAGGGCATATCCTAGCGCCTCTCCTGTTCACATCTATACGCAATGACAACCTGAGAGTTTCATAACATGTCGGTTTTAAAATCTATGGCAGACGATCTCGAAATCAGTGCACAAGATGCCGACTTCACAGTTTGTTGAAGAGAGACTCTGTAAAGCTTTGGATGAACCCACGCCTCATTATGAGAAAAACCACCTACTGGAGATCCATCCAAGACCAAGATTTGAGATTCTAAAAGTCTTTAGTAGTAGTTTTGTCATTGATAAGTCTTTTGAATTTATAAGAATATAAGATCAAAGTCTAAGAGTCTGTTCACGCAGTAATATCTTGAACAACTCACTGGCAAAGATGGGGTGCTCGCCCACATTTTTTCTAAGATAGATGGCACTGGCCCTGTTCTTGCTGAATGGGAAAGAGCAACCCATGCCAAGAAGCTTGACACAGTTTTACATGCCCTTTCTGGCTTATCACAGGATGTCTGGGCTAATATTAACCGAGACCTATACATCCTAGCATTAATTGCTCCACCATACATCCGTCGAAGTGTAGCGAGCATGCAAGAACGCAGCTGACAAGTATCTAATATGAAGCACACTATGTCCGCATGTACATCTTAAATCCAGAAGCTGCCTCTTATGGAGTTTAAGAGAGCCGCCCTGTGGAAAGAAGGACTTGCTGTCACAAGTATGCCTATTAAGTATTGAACCGGAGAGCACCTTCCACCTGGATCTGACTCCTCATAGCCCGGAGTGGCGAGGTCCCAACAGATTGGAACCGAAGGAATCGGTCAATCTAATTTTTTTCCTGCAAAAAATGGGCTAACCTGATCAGTAAGCAGAATCATGATAAAACTTGTTTGTCGCTGTGGAACAGCACCCAAGACAATGGAAAATCTCGTGGTCTGTGCCCACTGTTGGAGCACCATGCGCAGGAACAAGGACCTTGGTTAAATTCAACAAGACAGCCAGACTGGCTAGAGCTTATTTGAGTACTTTCTTATGAACTCGAATAGAGGATGAATAAGTGTGTAAACCCAAAATAAGCTCATTGTCTTGGGTAGCAAGCATTATCCTAGGTTTTAGGTCTGTTTATCTGGGGTTTGGTGTTTGGTAAACCCTCAAATAACACGCCTTACCTTGGGTCTTCAGCTTTATATGGGGGTTACACTTTTGTTACTAAGGGTTTAGGTTGGTAAAGCCAAGATCACGCGCTTTAATTATTTTTTTGTTATCATCTGGGGTTTGAAATCTGCTATATACCTAGATATAAAAGAGCCGTACCTATAGCTAAACCCCCATAGAATCTTCGAGTTGTATACATGCTCATTATATCTAGTGGATAAGGAAAATGAGAACACTTATCTTCCCTAGATGCTACACAAATGGAGAGAACAAAGTTGACTGCACTAAATTTTGCCGTGTGAAGCAACCCTTAAAAAGTCTCATCATACAAGTAACACCGTCCTGCTTCAGATGTCAGAAGACAATCCAAAGCACCGAGATACAGCAAATTACATAATGGTGGTGGCAATATACCATGGCTATATTTGTGACCGCCATCGTTGGACGTAGAATAAGAGACATCGATCACTTTTCATTTCTAGACCCCCAAAACAAATAAAAAGACACTATAATGTTTTTTGATAGATCTCGCTTCAGAAATTGAGAAACCTCATATAGGGAATTTGATGACCATACAATTATACAATCTTTATTTCGTGCAAGCCATCTTGGATTCTAGTGTAAGCAAGTTTATGTAACTAAGACGCCACAAAATCTAATGAAAAAAGAGGGTGCCTTTTACCTCAAAAACCTATGTAAGAAAAAAAAACCTCTTCATATCTGCTTCTGAACCCGAGATATAGCTATTTTGTGTTTTGAAGGCCATTGTGTCGGCCATCTTGGTTTGTAGTGAAAGAGCCCTCACACTTTTAAACCAACATCAAATTGAATTCCTTGACCCCTAAAACATGGGTATATACACCAGAATTATGCCCTACGAGCTTCAGAGGCGGAGATATAGTTAAATTTAATTACATAAGGCGGCCATTATACCAAGATGGGGGCCGAAAAAATGCAAACAATTGTTTTTTTGAGGATAATTTCATGATGCCATCATTCAAAAAAACATGGTGTTGCAAGAATCTACCCGAAATGCCCGCTCAATTACACAAGTACCTACACTATTCATTACAAGTCTACTTTAACCCTTTGTTGTTTTCATGAACATCTAATCCCAAGACAAATCTTCCTATGAGGATTTCACCTGTGCAGGTTACCAAATGAAATTTTAGGGCATTGTTCCACATAAGTTTTCTGTGGCAAACTGTTCCTTATTTCAATCCTTTAAGCTAGGGCAAACAATTTTTGCACCACATTTTAATAAAAAACTGAATCAAAGCAACTTTAAACTTTTGATCCATGTACACACCAAATTGGACTTTTTCACACAATTTTTACAGCTTTTAAATTACCTACCCCATAACTCTGCAAACTGAAGCCATAGATATATGTAAACTATAACCTTTTTTTTTTGGAATCCTTGTAACCAGGAAAACAACCATGGTGTACTTTTTTAAACACATTCAGATCGTCATTGGCATCGTTAGTGGTGAAATGAATTGGCAATCAATACAAAAATTGTGCAGACGCCATAATTTGATGTGGTGATCCTCAACGTAGGTTGGCGTTTTGCAATTGGCAATCAACAGACCACTTCTTAAGAGGACCGTGTGAACTCTCAAAATGTGAGACAGTATGCGCCAAAAGGGAATCCACCCATTGATTTTGTCTACGACAGGACCTAATGATCTCGGAAAGTTGCACTTTTACAGGTAACAATAACCCTGATGGAAATTTGATTGGTGCCGGTTATCTCAATGTATAATCATATTTGGAAACCAGAGTTGGGCGCATTTATCAGCAGCACAAAGAAATGCAGCAATTCGTCGTGCCTGGTTTCTTCAAGACGGTGCACCAGCACACAGTCGGTTCAATGGTTCGAAACCGCCTTCAGGAACTCTTTCCAAAATCGATAATTGGATTAGGGCATGCTGTGGAATGGCCCCCGCGGTCACCGGACTATCTCCGCTAGCCTTTTGGCTATGGGTGTATGGGTGATGTTAAAGCTAGAGCTTACAATGAGGGGTTCCCTCAAACACTACAGAACTACGACGACGGATATAAACGATGCATTTACCGGAAGTAGGGAACGCGTGTTTAACATCAAGAGCTATTCAACACATCCACTCCAGGCTACCAAGTTCATTAAAATCAGGGAGAACATGTGGAAGATAGAAAACTAAGACCGGTAAGATAAAAAAATTCTTTTGATGTTGCAATTGGGTTCACCATTGACTAGGAAAAAGAGATCAGGGAACAAGTCTGTTTTACTGACTTTATTGTTCAGTGGAACATATCTTGAGAACCACTCGAACCAAAATGAAAAAAAATCAAGGAAGCATGCTATATTACCCATTCTTTACCAAATGTTTGCCAGACTTCGTTTTTAGCAGCCAAATGGTATTGAATGTACTCATCATGAAAAAAAGTGGTCACTTGACCGCTAGATACATGATATGTTGGTGTCTTGTTATATGCAATCATACATCATAGTATTCCGTGTGGTTATATCACTAACGTCCCTAGGAAAAAATCTGACATCACCGCAAAAAAAAGTGAGGTTATCGGTATTTAGTTGTCAGATCTATGAGGAATTTCCCACTAAACCTAAGGCAGGGTATTCCCTCCGTGTATTTTATCCAGCGTGGGTTTTGTTTTGAAGGTTTAAGGGACATTAGGGAAATATAAAATATGTATTAAGTGTAACTTGCATATATGTTGATGATTGCTGGCCTAGACAGAAAACCCTTTGAACATTCCTCGTTAACTTGTAATTTTGTCCAGTTATGAAAATAAAAGATTTTGTTTATGATATATCTATGCACGCGTAATTGTTTTCGTTAGTTGGTACGAGCCGCCGAGCATATAAGGCATTGTGTGTAACTGACTCGTTCCGTCCGTCACTCACAGCCTCTATGTGTTACCCATCCGAGGGTTAGTGCAAGAAGGCCCAATCTGCAATGAAGCGGCAATTGTCAGTTGGTCTCTTTAAAGCGGGCACTGGCACATTTCAGAAAATATGAATTTCTCAATTCTCCTCGCAAATGATAGTCTAGGCCATTGGCAGGAAATAGAGGTATATTTTCAAAAAAATATAACATACCCAAAAGCAGATAGGATTAATAAGAGGCTAACAACATCGACCGAGTTATGTGTAGGCTTACTATTACATGGATATCATAGACTGTAATCATATTAAAACCACGAAGGTCACTGACCGGATCTAAACAAGGTGCATGCCGTGCGAATCAACTCTGGCGTGTGTTTTCTTGTGTTACAGGCCATTTCCGCGTCGTCTGCTAAATTAATGTCGCCGGCTGACAGTAATTATTATAAAATCGTTTTGTTTACCCATAAGCGCCCTTATTTGGATTACATTTTTCAAGTGAGGGATTAAGGTATATAACAGCTTTATAACCATTGAAAAAATATTGTGTTTTTTTTTCAAAGTGGCCGTGTTGTATTCATACCTACCAAATCTAACTCGGGCAGCTAGCTATTGCAGAACGGGCTTTTGCCCTAAACCATCGGCCATGCAGTCATTTGGAGTCTGAATTTTATGTCCATCGTGCATTGGATCAATGATAAAATGTTGCCGTTGGGAGTCACTTTGGGTGCTTCATTTCGCAACTAGTTCAACACCACTTCTTCAATATTACAGGAAGCAGAATTTTTTCGGAAAAAAAAAAAACGATCAGGTGTCTTCAGCCGATTTCGATTTTGACAACGACATGTTCAGTCGATTTGCGGTATTATACTGCACAGTGCCAGTGTTGTAAGTGTTTGTTGTGCATTACTATTTGAATGAAAGGAGGATTGTTACACCGTGTTATGTAATATTGTGTTGTAAATGTAATAACCGAGCAGTAATGTCATAATTTTGACGTGTTATGTAATTAAAACGCGTATGTATTAAAAAATTGACGCGTAATGTAATAAAACTTTTCGGTGTACTAATAAAAAAAAATTTGGGACGCTCTTAAGTAAGAAAAATTAACGCGTTATGTAAATAACATTTGGATTTGTATTATTAGTTTGACTTAGCAGGCCTAGTCATTCCTGTGAGATGTTTGCGAATTTGGTGATTGTGGGAGGGGTCTGTGGGTGTGTGAGTTGGGTTGTGGGGCTGGTGTGTGTTTGCGTGTGTGTGTGTGTGGTCCGTCGGGTCTTGCGCGAGAGTGTGTGCGTTCCTCCGTGGTTCGTCCGTTTGGCTGTCCGTTCAGTATGATTCGATTATTCTGACCAATCTTGGGTGGATGTCTTTGGCTTTGTGTACACTTAGGGTCCGGGTTTGTTTACTAAGGATCTCACCGCCCCTGACGTCCATTGGGGGCCTTCATCTTATTCAACCTTTGATTTTATGAAATGTTAACTAAGGGATAGCTGTGTCTGGGTGACCCTCCACCAACCCCACCCAGGCCCCACCCTGGAGTTTGGGGGGATGTGAAAGGGAAAACGGGTTACATTAACTAGCCCGCATCGCATTGGCTTAAAAAGTGTCTTTTTCCAGTCTTGCCTTGGCTTAGCTAAGTTCCGGAAACATTATAGCACGAGTCTTACTATTATCAATTATTAAACTGTCCAGCGGTATTTTCCTTGGTCTGAAATGGTGGGGGGAGGCACCAGGCGCCATATGTACCCTGGGTATTATGGTTAGGGGGTATCAGTGACGTTACCAACCGCGTGGGTGGGGAAGGGACCGGTGGGAGAAAAGTGGCTCGAAATATGGGAACAATAATAAACCATTACCATCATTACTATTATTATACCTCTTCTTGTTGTCAACCGCGATGTACATTTTCTTCCAACCACCCCCCCCCCCCCCACCCCTCCCCCCACCGGCTCTTCAGATTTTGCAGGCGACGGCGAGCGCAACGAGCCAAGCCGAAATTGTGCAACTTTTCGCGAAAGGTCACTTCTGGCAAATTCGCACCCCCCCCACCCACAAACTCCTGGCTTACGGGCTGAACTTGACTTGTATTCAAAGGTTGGATATGATGCGTGAAAAAGGAAGAACACCGAGTCCGTTAGTAATAAAAATGGTAGATTTTTTTTCAACAGGCGATGTACGCGGCGCGTACATTGATTCGGGTGTCAAAAACAGCAAAATATGGAAAAAAGGGATGTTTTTTTCTAAATCATGAAATTGTGATGCTACCCGGAATACTCAAATTTGCAATTAAGCAGGAGCAAGAGAGAGACAAAATGTTGTAAAAAAAAGCAAAAGCAAGATAATAAAGGTATTATTAACGACACAAGCGCATTGCTTACTTGTTTCGGTAGCAAAAACTTACAGAAATAATTCTTAGTGTAACAAAATCGAAAAAAAAAATACTTGTTAGGTATTTGTTACTCGGTGGAAATACGTGTTATGGTGCATTTTGGAAGTCCGTGTTCACGGCATTTCAAACATTTGGAATACAGTGGCCCCCCCCGGGTGCGGTGATACGAGGCTATTTAGTGAGATGGTTATGCCCTAAAAAATAACGCGTGCGCAATGTGGGCTAGCCCCGAGGGGGGGGCACTTCACATATGAAATGGATATGGTTGCAAGGCTGGCACTTCCAAACATAGGGGCCATTCGTTTCTGCGACAGGGATTGCAACCAATGGGGTGCCCCCCCTTTGGGTGAGATGCAGCCAAAATTGTTCAAAAAACAGTGGTTTCGGGTGGCAAATTTGCTAAATTAAACCAAAACATTCTTTGGTTAAATTTTGGGCAATTTTTCTAAAAACAAATACGGGTATTTTGGGTGACGTATGGTAAATTTTTCAAAAAACAATATGTGTCTTTGGGTACAGTTTAAAATCTGGGGTCTTTTTGGATGACAACTATCTGAACATAGGAGTCCTAAACAGCCTTACATAGGCGTCACCTCGGGTCCTAGCTCACTGGATGTTATCCCACAGTGCATGCATATTGTCTTCAAAAGTGATAACATGATTCGTGTTTTCCTATATACGCCAGACCTACCTCAATAGCACTGATCAAGCTTAATGCTAATTGACCCATTAAGAGAAAAAAATTATAATTTTTTTCTGCAATTTTGACGGTAATTTCCTGTGTTTTGTATGGCCTAACCAACAGTCAACTTACGTTACGTATCGATAGATATTGGTGGAAAGATCATGGGGTTAGTCTAGTAGATTTCATGGTCCATGCACCCCCTTACAACTAAATTCTAACCTGATTTTAGGACAGGTACACTTCTTAAAGATTTTGATGTCACCAAAATCAAATGTTGGGCGAATTGGACCGTGGAGGCCATCTTGATCTAGAGATCAGATATAAGTGGTTCGATTTAGATGAAAATGTAATTTCAAATGATTCTTCTCATCATATGACTCAGAGATGTGTTTTTAACGAGATTTGGGTTAAAATGGGTGCTATCTTATATAATATGTTACCATAGAGCGCTTTGAATGTCAAAATTATTGTTTGTTGTTTTATACCAGTCAAAATTTCCAGGTTTATCCTCTGGAAATTAAGGGGCAAATCAGTGTTTTCGAATGTCATCACACAGTTCACCACCTGCTTTTACCTCGTTGATGTTAAAATCTCTCTAGAAGGAACCCATTTTACATTTTTAGCACATTGATTTGTATTTTTATGGGGCAGTAGCTATATGACATGTGCTTGCCATAGGTTTATATAGGCGTACAGTTTTGCAATGATGAATTGCTTCTTTTCAGCACATGAGGGGGGTTATTTTTTTTCTGATTATATTTCATGCATCTTACTGACATAAGCAGAATAATATTTCTGGCAGCAGAGTTGTCTTAACACTTAAGTACAAGGGGGTCGGGGGGGGGGGTTCCTAGGGACCCCCAATTTGTTTTCGCGCTGGGCCGCCTTTACGCGTGGGATTTTTGCGCCGAATTTGTAATTGTCTGACGTTTAAATGCTCTTCTTTTCATACCAAAATAATAAAATCGGCCAAGACGTTTAATGATTAATTAGTGGGGTCCCATGGACCCCCCCCCCCCCCTTGGGCACTACGAAAGTCATTTCAGAATATTTTTACAAATAAGAAATAAGAAACCCCCCCCAAGAACCAAGAAACAATTTCATCATGGATGTTTCCAAACCGTTACTGTACAAACTCTCTGGGAACATGACGTGTATTGTGCAACATCCGTAAAAAATACAGGATTCCTAAAACTGCTAGTTTTGTGTAAATATATTAATTTGGTCTTCTAGAATAGATATCAACATAAAATCAGTTTTCAAAATGTTTGGTGTAAAGGGCAAGGCTCAGTTGAATTTTCCGTCCTTTTTTCCCAATTTTCGCGTGTTTTGAAAACACTTTTGCCCCTAATTTGCAACCAAATAACAAAATTTCATTTTTTGTTGCTGAATTTGGGGTTGTCTTATTCCCCTTCACATGTGGTAAAAAATTCGTGCAAATTCCTCGGGAAAGTGGTTTCCTTAGGGGGGTCCCCCATGAACCCCCCCCCCCCCCCCTTGGGCACCAAACGGGAGTGAAAACCCCTTGGTCACTTAGTGTTAATCATATATTTAAAACACACTCCCGTTGGTGCCGGGGGTGGTAGGTACCCAAACTAATTATCTAATTTTTAGTATTTTTTTATGAAAGAAGCGCATTAGTAAGTTAGTCATAAGCAAAAAAAGCGTTCCCAATAATTGGAACGATAGAGAAATCATCTAAAACAAATTCTGGGTAGCATAAACCGCCCCGGCACTTAGGTGTTATGACAATACACTTTGGTGGTTTTAAAGACCATGCCAGGAGAATCACACCTCTCCACCCTTGACGTCGTGATACAATTTTCCTTATTTTGTTCTTTAAAGGATTTATTGGCATGAATCTATCGCACATATATAATGAAATTCCCCTAAATAAGACGGTACCAGATGGTTTTTCATGGTCATTGGAGTATTCCTTGCGAACAAAAATCCAGATTATTCCCACCCAAGTCACGACTGTACAACAACAGGAAGCTGCCATATGTATTACCTGTGATATATTTACAACGCTGCACGCAAATACCGAAACCAGCAAAAGCCAGCGAAATATATCACGAAAAAATCCACCTGCAACAGGGTTTTCCAGCGGTCGAAGGGTACACATGACTCACTTTCCCATACGCCAACGGAAGTGCACAAGACATACATTAAAGTGTTAACCATAGTGACAATAAAACAGAGAACCTAACGGGGTGCGGTGGAATTCAAGTATCCGGAAAGTGCCTGATCATGGGTGTTTTCATACGCACGATACACCCCTTGATACGCCGGTGGGTAATAGAAATTCAATTTTGAAATTTATGTGAAATTCGAAAGTATATTTATCATTTTATTACCTTTAACGGCGTAATTTTTATTACATTACGCGTCAATTTTTTTATTACATACACGAAAATTTTTATTACAGTACGCGTCAAGGTTTTTATACATTACGCGTCATTTTTATTACATTACCGGAGTTTGATTACATTAACACGTCAAAAAGTTATTACATACGCGTGGTTATTTACATTAACACAAAATTATTACCTAACACGGTGTAACAAGGATGAAACTGATAAAACACGCGAATCTTACTGTCTGCACGATCTGAATAGAAAATTGATTGACATTCAACGTTGAGTAATGACAAACGTTACACAGGAGCCAGGCGCCCAAGGAATAAATCATTGGCTCGAGAACCCGGGCTCGATACGAATAAGATCGTGGGCTGGACGAAATCAGTCGCGAAAAGACCATTTGCAAACATGTGACGAACAGCAGGTCTAAATGCCAGTTAGGATATTAAGGGAGTGGCCGAGCTTTGAAAAGTGCTCTAGTTTGAGAGTTACCCCTCCCCAGGTACACCAAAAACCATAACCACCTTTATTTGAAGGAATAAATATATTTTGTTTGAGATTTAAGCAACATTTTATGAGTTGTAGTTGAAATTTTGGTGGCAGGGATGGTTCTAGGCCGAAAATGCATTTCGCTCGCAAATTAAGCGATTGTTTTAAAAAAAGTAAAAATATTTCAATCTTATTTTTATGGTTCTTTTGGTTATGTGCATATAGGTTTTAAAATTGCATTAAAGGGGCAGGTGAATACTCGCGGTGGTGACATGTGGTAAAAATGGTGTTTTTTTTTAGGAAAAAAAGTGATTGGGGCTAAAATCTAGTCCCTTTATATAGTGTACAAAACAAATCTATAATATAAATGTCAGAGATGATAGTATGCACATGATTAAAATTTGTTTTGCTATGCAAAATTAAAAATCTTATATCTTGTTTTTAGCTCTTCGACGTTTGTTTACCAAAACAAACAGACCACAAGAGTTTTTGACCACAACCATCTTTTTTAAAATTATTTTATTACTATTCTTTCGAATAGAAGTGATTGCGTTTTGTTGTACCGAGGGGGGGGGGGTGTCGATCAATTTGCCAGTCCCAACCGCTCAATAATAATATTTACTATGTCAATATGGGATTACCAGAAGTGATTCAATAATTTTACCCTCATCGATTGCTCAAAATGGCTCCAAATATCATGACGTCGGCATATTACTCCAAATGACATGGCACATGTTTAATTCGATGTCCAAATCGGGCCTCAAACCAACCAGCAACAGTCAAACTCGGACCAAGTAAACTCAGATCATTCTACAAGATTGCAAAACAAAAAGATTTTTGAAAAAATCACATAATTAAAACAATATACTGGGATTATTTGTATTATATATTATATTATTATTTGGTTGAAAATTTCGAAAATGAAATTTCGGATCGTGAAATCAATGTTTCTTGAAATGCATACCGATAAAGTGTGTTTCATACCGATAAAGTGGTGTATTTTGCATTGACACTTTCCTATCCACTCTATATATGTTTTGTGATTATATTGCGGTCAGAATCTACTTTAAATAGTCGACAATTAGTTCCCTCTTCCATTCCAATTAAACACAGTGGCAAATCACTTTGGGTATTTTCTCCCCTTATAGGTTTGTTTTTACCGATGTTTCAACGCATTGCGGATCCTAGCAGCACACTAATAATCGCGGGTTTACTTACTGGTGTGGGATTTCTGTTGGGATCCCTAGCGACCCACATAGCGCATATGGTATTGGCATTAATTATACCAGGTAAGGTATTGTAAACAAAACCTGTAATATTATTTAACCGAATTAATTAGCTTTTTTGTCTGTCCCTGTTCCATGCTTGAGATGAACTTTCCATCCACGATGTTATGGCTCTGATATTTCACCATGTGCCTAGGTACTGCTCGCGATTACTTCACTACTTAACTACTTCACAGAGGGGTTTTTTGAGCTTCCACGTCCCACGTCGCAAATCTAACACATTATCTACAATTGTTAAGACCCGTTAAAAATCAATATGACGTTATGGTTTAGGCCACCAACATGTTTGTGGACATATGCATACATTCCCAGTACCTACAAACATTAAGATGTCAATTCGATCCTGTTTAAGCGATTGCACAGGTGATCATTGACAGAAGTTTAATGTATTGTAGTGCTTGCATGCTCATCTGTCCACCAACATTGCTGTCTATTGAGTACGGTCTATACCGTGTAAAAGGAGTAAATATTTGTTCCAGTGTGGATGCAACAATCCTGCACTACCATAATCGTTATGGTTTAAGATCTACATAATGCTAGAACAACGTTACATATTTTAACAATGTTGGCACTTTATTGCAATCCCTTTTTGCATATTTATATCTCTTTCTTTGTATTGTTATTTGTAATATATCGGACGCCTAAAGCGTTAACAGCCTTATTGATTTCACCATGACGTTTTGTAGGTGTCTCTGTTTAGCAGAGGTATTAGCAGTTTTGGAATTCTCCTCAGTTTTTTCGACAAACATTTCGAATTGTCAACCTCTGTTTCTTCTTTTTTGTGGGAGCATCAGCAGGACTCTGGTTGGATGCCGGTAGTTCACCAGAATTTTCTTCGAAACATATGGATGGAAGGAGTGGGACAATGATTTTGCTCGGGCGCATTGGTATGCATATAACATGTCGGTACTTTGATTAAGGTTTGCACAATGCACTGAAGAATCCGAGAAGAGAGTCATAAGTATGTTAATATACTAAAAATCGAATATCTTTTTTAATTGAACCTTTTAAAAAAAAAAAAAAAAAAAATGAAAGTTCGGCAAATGATGCTTCAGCAGATCTTATCAATGCAGGCGGATATAACCGATGTATTTACAATACTAAATGTTTACTTGTTTTAAGACCCCACTTTCATCGTGCTTCTTCTTGCAATTGATTCCCCGCTTCAGTTTATGGGATGGATAATATACCTTATTCCACATGCTGAAGAAAGGAGGTGTCTCACCTCAATAATGCAACCTTAATCGCAACTGCTGTCGGATTGGGAAATATAGCTGCTAAAGTGTAGTTATCCCTTAATTCATAGAGTTCTTGCCATTAGAATGCATTCGGATTTGTCGGCTCTTGTACTGGGGTTATCGTTTTGATTGGCCGACGCTTGCCGCCTCCCTTCTCTATCTGGAAGATGGTAACATCGTTGTGTTTTGGCTTTACGTGTGGCATAAATGCGATGGCATACTTTGTTGAAGTAGCGGATGTAGTTGATAGGACGAGATAATGGTCGCATATTCATGGGTGTATTCACTCTATGGTTTGGCATCAGTACAAGTGTTATACATTCGGTAAGTGCTCAAACCCCTAAATGTTTTTTATTATAGGTGTGGAAATAATGCTCTGGTGATATCTTCAATACACCTTTACAGAGACAGTTTTAAAATCATATTAAAAACAATAACTCACATCTAAGACGCTGGATGGCTGGAACTGCACGAATATAATTTTATCTTCCAATAAATAAAAACTGGGGCACATGTGGTCCGTTGGATAGGACCCGCCCCTGTCTGATGGTTTGCGGGTTCGAGCCCTCGCGACCAATGTGTGTTGTGCAACTTGGGCAAGGCCTTTACCTCACCTTACCCTCGTCGACCCAAGCGAAATCTGTGGAGCTGTTAAGGGAATATTACAATCTAAGAGTGCGGAGATGATTCGTCGACCTATGTGCGCGAAATGATTGTGACTCATTTCCTGCTGGCAGCGTAATAATCTAGGCCACAGCGCTGTGAATCGGATGAAATGGCGTTTTACTTATTAAAAACGATTTGGGAGAGAAAGTTGATATATTGCGGCGGCGGGTTTGGTTTTAGAGTGCATATTTGAATACGTAGTTTTAAGTAAGAGCAACCCCGATTATCAAGCACGTTCCCTCAATGCGCCTAATCAAATATATTTTTATTGTGCACCTACATCTTCATTTAAAACATTAATTTTGCAAAAGCCTCTTTTGTTTTCACGAGGTCAGCCAAGAGAATTCGCTATAAGTATTGATGGTCGCTAACGTCCTAGGTTAGTGCTTGTGTAGGTTTTAGTTTTGTACAGATGGTGCACTCAAACCCATCAGGCAATTTATATAGTCAACATACATGTATTTTACCTTAATTCCACATTGGACCAAGAGATAAAAAATCGCTAGAGTGACGGGTTTCTTAACATGATTTTACAGAACCACTAACTTGCTTATGCACAGTAGTCTTTGGACAAATGGCAACTTTGAGCAAATTTCTTTCAGATTAAAAAAACTCTCACCGAAGAAATACAAACCACACCACCAAAGTACAAGGCCTAAAATCACCAAATAACCCAATTTTGAACATATGATTACAGAATTGTTTTCGTTACGAATCAACCAAACTCGCCGCACGTCAGAACTAGCAACACAAGATTCTCTATAATAGTCGCTAAAGCTATAATAGTAAAAGTCGATGTGAATTGATGAGCGCGAGTAAATTGCCACAAATTCACTGTCCAAATAATTCCACCCTATTGTGAAAACATACAGTCTATCATGTCAATCATGAATTCCATCACTTTCTTATTATTACTAGTGCATTTTTCAGCCATTTTAAAAGCAACGTTTTTCAGGTCGCCATGGATAGGTTATGCTAGTTGGGGTCAGGAATTGATATTTTTTGCCTAGGGATTTTCGTTCGCCGTGATTCCCAACAGTTTGTTCCCGACATATTTTCCGGTGGGAAGTAAAGGAATAACGTGAAAAAGTTTTCGCCAGTAACCGTGGCAACAATTTCGAAATTTATATGTTAGCTTTTACTCAAAGCTGTACAGCATGCTTCCATAGTTTTAACAATTCAGAAGGTTACCCATTTCACTAGTTTCTAATGCGGTCCCCACCTAAATCAATTATCATTAACGATGGACTATATACTCTATTATAATAATACGCTGAAACAAGCGCAGTGGTGGATTTGGTTTAAACAATGAAATTCACTTAATACAAGATAGAAGCCTCATCAAGACGAGCACGCAGGATGAGACGAGGGAAGACTAAAGAAGCGGCCACCCCGCCGACCACGAAGTGAGGAAGTCGAGAACAGAACAAACAGAAGATGAAAAGAAAACCACGCCGACACTCTGGGCAGTACGCAGACGCGCCGACCCGCGCCCCCGCGCCTCGGCCCAGCCGCGTCGGCGCCCGGGTCACTCCGCTCCGCGCCTCCACCCTCAGTCGCGGAGGCCGCGGCAGCCGAGGCAGCCCCGCCCCCTCCGCCTCCCCGCCGCGTCCCGCCGCCCCCCGGACCTCCGCTGCCCCCGCCGCCCCCGCCCTCCTCCGCCCCGCGCCCCCTCCATCGCACATTGCCCCCGCCGCCGCTGCGGCTCCCCCGCCGCTGCCTCCGCGGCCGCCGCCCCGCCACGCGCCGTCGGCCGCGGCCGCTGCCTCCTCGCCTCGCCGCCGGCGCGCCACCGCGGCTTCAGCGGCCGCCGCCGCCGCGGCAGCCGCGTCGCCGCGCCCGGCCCCCCTGCCTCTTCCCCTGGCCCCTCAGCCGAGGCCGCCTCCTACGCCTCCGCCGCCCCTCTGCCGCCCCGCGCAGCCTCCGCCATCCCCGCCGCGGCAGACCGCGTCCCCCATCCGCTGCCGCCACCACCCCTCTCGTCCGGCCCTGCCGCCGCCTCCCCGCCGCAGCCCGCCGCCGCCGTGGCCGCCTCCGCTTCCTCCCGCCTCCGACGCCCAATAACCGCGCCGCCGCCGAAGCATCGGCACGCGACGCGGCCAACGAAGCGGCCTGCAGAGCGGCCGCAGCCGACGACAGCCAGAAGAGCAAGCGCCGCGGCCGCCCGCCTACGCCTAGTCCGCCCGCCTGCCCCCCTTTCTCTTCCGGTCACCCACGCGGTCTTCTCCCGCCTCCCCTCGCCGACCCCGCCTCCCCCTCCTCACGAGTAGCACCCTGCCTCTTCAGCCCGCCTCCTCCCCCCCCTCCATCTGCCTCCTCCGCGTCCGGCCTCGCCTACTCCCCAGCTCCGCCCCAGCGCCGCCGGCCGGCCGCCTCCCCCGCCCGTCCATACGCGGCGCCCCTTCCCCTCCGATGGCAGCCGCAGCCGCGCCGCTGCGGACCTCCGCCGCCGTGGCGGCGGCCTCCGCCTCTCCGCAGCCCCGGCCGCCGGCCCCACGTCTGCGGCCGCCTCCGACGCCGACGCCCCGCCCCCCCCCCCCCGTCTCCCGCGCCGAAAGAAGCCAGAACGAAAAAAAGAGCATCCCGATTGTCCCGGTCATTTATTCTCTTTGGCCAAACGCCTAATCTATCAAACATTCACCGAGGCGCTATTTTCACTATCTTTCATTCATTGGCCTGCCCAGCTTATTTACATCGGCCTCCTTTTCCCTGTTCTAAATGACCCGGCCACCCCCACTGATGATAAATGGGTCCCCCTATTTATGTTACATTAATCGGTATCTTTGAATTACAGTTAGGAAGTAGTTGAACACTTTTTTTAAAGATATGGTATATTTTGGTCTATAAAAAGACAATCCTTAGCATTTTCCTACTCGAAATTTGTCACCGATACATAGTTACTGGGGTCATTTTTCAAATTACTTTTCAGTAATGAACGCGAATAAAGGTAGAGGTGGCATCAATGGTAAGTTTGTAGGGTTACATACTGTCCCTTTATTCCTGTACTCCAATAAATAGGCACCGCTTTCCTTCCATCCTTCTAGTAGCACCAGTGTATTTTGAATTATCCATTGTTGTTCTGTGCATTATATCCTCCAATCAGTCTCCCGTAAGGTTATCTGAGGCATAGAGCGCAAATTATATAAACCTGCAAGCTAAACAAAACGATTCTAGATAAACTGACGCGAAACAAAAGAACTTGATAATTGTGATCCGTCCTTCTGTGCTTCAGACAAACCTCGAAACACGAGAAAGATTCCGTAAAATAACAAGCTCTGAAACAATGGATAATCAATCTACAACAGATTTACCAACTAGTTACATCAAGCATCGTTAAGGTGGTTGACAAAGTTATCCTAATGTTGAAATGCGTGCTTGAGGAACTTTTTCAATTCCCCATTTTCTCCGGACCTCTAGAAATATGTTTTTTTTCAACTGTCAAATAACAATCTATGAGTTGATAAAGATTTTTCTGTCAAATTGAAAAACCTAACTTTTCTATTGGAATTGAATCTGTACCTATCACGTGAAAAACAATTTTAAAAAATAAATTTAACCAAAAATCTAGTATATCAACCTGAAAATAGGGTATTCTATATGAAAACGGTAGATTTTCAAAAACTTTGGTTTTATTAGTCGATAGTTTTTTGTTCAAAAAAGTTTATCATTCATTCATGATTAAAATGATTGCCAAGTTTGAAAACCATTTTCCCAAAATATTTCAATAACCTTAGTTTTCAACAAGTAAAACCTCCGAGTCGGTTTAATTGAATGAAAAAAAAAAATGTTTTATCACTTTATCAAATAAAAGTTTTTTTCAACTCGGATATGAAAAAATGGTTTAGGCTTCTCTCACTTGAAACGATATTTTGTGAGTTTCTAATTACCAAGTTTCGAACTGACATTTTGGATTTAGACAATACAAAATAAACAACCAAAATCTAAACTTAACCAAGAAAGTTTCCGGAAACTGACCTTAAAAAACAATTTACATTTTGAAAAACTTAAAAGATATATCATTTTTATAGCTTAAGCAAATATAAATTTTAAAAAATCTCGACAATAAAAAACAAACGCAATGACATTTAAAACCCTTGTAATTCTCAGTTCAAGATATTAAATGATCACTGACAAACTACAGAATTATCAACTGAAGAACAAGTAGGGTTTTAATTAATGACAAACTTTTCCTGTAAATATTATAGCTTTCTCGATAAACCAAGTTTTTAATAAACAAAAGTTTTCAATTCATTCACCTAAACTAAATTTTCAGTTGGAAAAAAGCTTTCTGGTAATACACGAATTTCAAGACACAATAAATTAAAAAATCAATTATGACCACAAAAAAAGTGTAACGAGTTTGAGGATTTAGCCTGCCATCCATGGCATAACTATCTAACCTACACTGTACAAAATTACAGTGCAATTTACATGACAATACTGTAAAACCTTCCCAAAACTTACATTATTTGGCCTGCATTTGGAAATACAGGAAAATGTAAATTTTTTATGTTCAATTTCCAGGCCTCTAATGACAAAATCTAAAGTGACGACTTTATTCGAAATTTAATGTAGAGACAACACATTATTCCAACATGAATTTCTTCAATTATACCATTAAGTAACTAAAATATACATGGATGAGACTGTAAATTTTAAGGAAATCCGGCGGCAATCTGCCAACAAAACCCCGTAATATAGCTTGTTACAGTTTTCATTCAATTTACTGTATATGTTTTACAGTTTTATGTAATACATTATACAACAAACTGTAATTTATGCAGTTAATGCACTGTAAAAAATTGTGGAAAGGCCTAACTAAGAGTTGGGGTGTTTTAGTGCTTTTTTTAATTCTCACACACATTCACAATCTCTGAAATAGCTCATCCAAATATATAGTTTTAAAAGCGTTTTGTATTAATTATATTTACAATATCTGTAATTTTTTACGGTAATTTTTAAAAAAAAAAAAAAATTTTACTGTAAAATTTACAGTATTTTTTTACAGTGTACTGTTGCCACGTAGAGACCCCATCGAACAGTGGCGTAGCCGGGGGAGGGGGGGCCAGGGGGGGGGCTGGAGAATCTTGCCCCTCTCCCCCCCCCCCTCTGAAAAATAGTGATTTCTGCACATGTGGGTCCAATACATATAAACCACCAAAGGCCTATACTACTGTTATACTATACTAACAAATGTTAATGTATCTAATGCGGATGTTTGGGGCGCATAATGTACCCGGACGCAATTGTAGATGTCATAAACAATCCTTAAAAAAGGAAGGGCGAGTCAAGGGAGGAATAATCCCTGTAAAAGGTAGGGGAGGGATAATAAATGACATTTGTGGGAGTTTTTTGCATGTTGACTTATGTGACTTTTTGCGCATACTTAGCCGAGGCATACATAGGGGCGTAAATTAGTTAATACAGATTGAATAGGGCCGGGGATACGGGCTTCATATCCCTCTTACATTTAACGATTTTAAATGAAAAATGTGACCATCACCAGCCTATAGAACATAACTACACCTGATGGGGGAAAACAATCAACGCTATACTTTCCCACCACAGTTGACCACTGCAGACTCACCAACGCATAACTGGAAGAAGTAATTCCGGATATTTTCCAATGCCCGACTGACTTAAAGTATTTACAGGATCGGCAACACGTACCAACGTGATCAATAACATTTTGTTTTTGTCCCCGCAAACTTTTGTTGGCGAAGGGGACTATATACAAATGCCCCGTCCTTGCGGTGTGGGTGTCCCCGCGATATCTTGGGAACTAAGCAAGTGTGGGTGTCCATCTTCGCAACATAGATGTATCTTGAGTACGCGTTGGGTGGGATCCAAAGTGGGGATCATGTGTCATGGATCAAAGGTCACTGTGTTTCAAAAATAGGGTCAATCATGGGCAAATAGGGCTTAAATCGCTATAATAACCGTTGTCAACACGATATCTTTGATTGGAGCAAGTATAGCCGGGTTCCATCTTCGCACCTAGATGTCACTATCTCTCAAGTAGCTGCGAATGAGTTTGGAGGCGGGGCATGTGGCATTGGCAAATTTCAATGGGGTACAAAAATATGCAAAATGAGCTAATTGCTATTGTAACGATGTCTGGCTTGCCACCTTGCAATATTGCACCAAGTTTCCTAGCCCAACTATTTTTTAATTCATTATCTATGCTCTCAAAACCGCTCATGACCGAGTTTGAGCATGTTTTCATGCCTCAAAGTGTTGTCTTTACACGAGTAAAAAGGCAGAATTCCGATAGTGTCCCACAGTTTTTCTTCTTCGCTTTCCCTGCCGAATTCGACCTTACCTCACACAGAAACTCTTAATGTCGCTACATTCTTGTCAATTTGTTTGTGTACATACAAATCCACACAGATTTCGTTTGTAAAATTAATCTAGTGTGTCCACTTTAGTATCCAAAATTATGAAATAATGTCTAGAATATTGTCATTATATAGACTTCGAAAACAGCACTTTGGCAGCCGTCCGATAGACAACTTGTAAACTTGTCACAGACAGTATTTCTCAGTATTTCTAGATTTATAATTAATGAGTAAATCGTTAAGTTGTAGTTCACTCAGCAAAATCAAACCTTGAAAATAGCGGGTAATCTAGTTTATTAAGTTATTGATAAGAAATAGTATATAAGAAAGAAAGAATATTGGTTAAAATAAATTCAGGGGCCATGTCCCTAAATTATGGACATTTGTCTTGAGTAAGAAACACTTTGGATGGCTAATTTCCCCCTATGCGAAATGGTTACGACCCGACTTTAGGCCAATGGATGAGCGTGCGCAAGTTACGCTCGAATAAAACAAGCATATTGCGAACAAGACGCAGTTCCAAATCATAACAAAATTGGTATAAAAGGCGAGAAATTGCCATTGTGTGCAGAGTGTGAGTAGCTCTCACCCCGAGAGGGTCAGCCCTTTGGGCTATCGCCTGTAGGTGTAGCTGCTGTGTCTACAGCCCCACGCTGCCTCAGGTGAATATAAAATCCCTTTTCTTGCTCACGTTATTCAGTCATTGAATCACTTTAGAAATCCCAGAAAACACTTAAAAATCTATCTGAATACTCCATTATAAGAATTCCCTTAAAGGGATTCATGTCCGAAGCAAACTCTCAAATTTGAAATATCGGTTTTTATTGATTAAAATGTGTTAAGGAACAAGAAAGAGATATAAACGAAATAATAAAATTTTACTCATAGCATAAATGACTTGCTTTGATCATCTTTTGGTCTGACGGGGACCTGCGTGCACTCAAATGAAATCAACCAAAGATCAACGGTGAAAAGTATGTCGAAGAAGAGTGTTAAGTGGGAGGAAGCACAGCTACCACATCTTCCATCACATGATCTACCAACCGGCACCTCCTCTGAAGTGTATACTATCGGGGGGATAAGAGGGTGGGTAATCTGCACTTGATGATGAAGGCTTCTTACTGCGATGTTGGATCTCCAGAAGGACCCCAATAAAGCCAGAAACCGCAGCACGTGTGCACTATAAAAACCTTATAGGTTGTGGTAGGATGATGAAAAATGGTGGTGTGGTAAACATTCAGTGCCGAATTTTGAGGTCATGCAAGGTCTCCGAGGTAACCAAGGTATAATCACTTAACATGTGGTAGGAGGATGAAAATTGGTAGGTGTGGTAAACATTCAGTACCAAAAATTTTGAAGGTCATTGTCAAGGTCATCCGAGGTCACCCAAGGTAAATATCACTTAACATGTGGTAGGGGATGAAAATTGGTAGGTTGTGGGCAACATTTCAGTGCCAAAAATTGTGAAGGTCATTCAAGGTCATTCCAAGGTCATCCAAGGTAAATCACTTAACATGTGGTAGGAGGACGAAAATGATGGGTGTGGTCAACAGTTCAGTACCAAAAAAAAAAATTTTGAAGGTCATTTCAAGGGGTCATCCGAGGTCACCAAGGTCAAATCACTTAAACATTGGTTTAGGAGGATGAAAATTGGTAGGTGTGGTCAACATTCAGTGCCAAAAAATTTTTGAATGTAATTTTCAGGTCATCCGAGGTCATCAAGGTTCATAATCACTTAACATGTGGTTAGGAGATTGAAAATTGGTGGGTGTGGTCAAACATTCGTACCAAAAATTAATAAGGTCATTTCAAGGTCATCCAATGTTCACAATCACTTAAATGTGGTAGAGGATGAAGTAGGGGATGTGGTAAAACTTCATCAAAAATTTGAAGGTCATTTCAAGGTCATCCGAGTCAATTCCAAGTCAAATCATAGTGGTAGGAGGGTGGTGGAGGGTAAAAGTGAGTGGGTGTGATCACATTTGTTCCAAAAACTTTTGACGGGCATGTGAGGTCATGAGGCTCATCACAAGGTCAAATCACTTACTTGTGGTATGAGAGTGAAAAATTGGTGGGTGTGGGCATCATTCAGTGCCAAAAATTTGATGGTAATTTCAATGGCGTGTGGGGCATTTAAGGTCAAAATCATACTCATGTAGGTAGGAGGATGAAACTTGGTGGGTGTGGTTCAACATTCAGTGTCTACACTTTGGAAGGTCATTTCAAGCGTCGGTGGGGTCATCCTGAGGTCAAATCACTTAACAGGTGGTGGAGATGAAAAACTTGGTGGGCCATCACAATCTCCCTGGAGATCTTAAAATTGTTGCTTCTTGTTTCTGAGCTACTGCCAACTGGGCGGGGGACCTTGTGGTTCGAAGAACCGCCTTGTAAAATGATAAAGCCCTCCAAAAGGTAAAGATCCCAGTTCAGCAAATTGTCAACAATGACCCATTTTATTTTCTTAAATTTTACTTCTGTCACCCAAAGACAGTATATTTTTCAAAATGTTTCAAAAATGTCATCCGCCGCACCATTGCACTATTTCAATCATATACAAAATTAGAAAATTCGATACTTTCATGACATCTTACCTGTAATTCCACCGTATTGAATAGTTAAATTCACCATTTATAAGAAGTGTGTAATTGCAATCTATCTATAACTAAAAAATTAGATCAAAGGTCACCACGAATCTAGGTAAAGGTCACACACGGGGGAAATGCATAGTACTGACTAAAAATGAGGATCTGGTTGTCCGACTATTGCGTTTGACGCACTTTGACCTATGGAGCTGATGTTGGCATACAGGTAGAAAACAAACACCCTGAGGTTATTATCAGGGTTCAGGGTAACCCAAAAAATCAAAAAGTCCTTCAGGAGGTCAATTTGCATATAAAAAATGCGTTATAAATGCCAAAAGGACCTCTAACCTGAGCAAAGAACAAGTCTGAGGTCAAGGTCACACACCACAGGGAAAAGGTTGCTTCAATTTTGGCAAGAAACCCAAGTAAACAAGAAAAGCTGGTGACCACCATAGTTACATCTATCTACTTGATGCAGATCATTTTGCAACTATAAAAACTAACTGCCGCACTGTTAAATAATTGTTAAAAGTAATGCATCTTTTCAAACCACCTTGTTCTAAATATATAGTAGATGAGTTAGTTAGTTTCCATCATGATCAATCAACCTCGTAATCAAAATTTAGAACCTCATTAAAGGTGGCTGAGCCAATCAAAATCCGACCAGTCATGTTTCTCTAAGCCTCCCTTATATAAAAGCATTAAATTAGTCCAACCGTTTGGATAGTGAAAGATTTTGAAAGTTTTTATCATAACATCAAAAGAGAAAATTGAGGAGAGTAAAGAGAAAGAAGCGCCCCAATTTTTCTCGAACCCCGTTTTTAACATATTTGAAATGCTACCAATGTATTGGATAGCACCTGAAGTGAATAAGCGAATTACGCCGTTATCTTTATATAATAAGATGGGGAATTTTTTTTCATTTAGTAGTTTCTGTCGCGCACGACAGAAAGTCATCAAAGCATGGTTTTTCTTTAGTGGAACGAACACGATAGCAGGCAAGTTCAAACAAGGTTTTTGCGGGTTTTCTTTTGCACTCTTTTGTCCAAGAAACCTTCAAAACGTCCTCGTTAGGTGGTCTACAACTGATCCAGTGAAATTTTAAAGAAATGCGGTATCCTAAAAAATTTTTTCCGGTCACTTTAAAATGGCATTTCGTGATCCACAGCATCGTCCCCTTTATTTACACTAAAAGAATAAGATTTTTTATATATCTGAACCGTTTGGTTCAAGTATTAAAAATAAAGCATCATCTTACTAATAGCTTCACATACCAATTACTGATCTTTCCTCTTCACTCGTCTTTCCTGTTTTAAAGGATTTTTATTTATTATTGATATCGCGCCACAGATCAATCGCCCACGCTGCTGCATTGGTGGCCAACCGTTTAAAGGTCCATGGCCCGGTCGTAATAGCCTCGTCCCCAGAGGTCCAGATTTTACCGGAAGTAGTCAACCTTTTGTATCAAAGAAAGCTACTATTTTTCTAATTTACCCTGTGAAAATATTAGGGGCAAAATGATTTGGTTTGGAAAATTATGAGCGAAAATGTGCCCCATTTTGGTCGACCCATATTAATTGTACACAGTACTATATGGCCTAACAAAATCACGTTGTTAGCTCTCACACCAAATGGATTGAAATATTGGTGCGAAAACTTTACAATAGGTTTTTTGGGGTGAAGGCCGATCTATCAAGAGGAAAACTTCATATCCTTATATCGCCCCTTTAATCATCGTTTAATTCAATTCACTCATAACGATTTTAAAACTCTGTTACCCAGCAAGTCACTGGGAAAAAATTACAAATAAAAATTCCTTGACACATTACTAACTTTCATAATTTCGTCAATATTTCGTTTGACGTGTTCGCCATGTCCGAAAGTGTCTAAATTTGGGATTTCTTGGCCGCACTACCCCCTTTCCTGTTATGCCCTCTATATTCCTGTTTTTTTATTTTAGTGTTAACCCCGTCGTGTTTTAGTGAAAACCGCTCACGACGGTAAGCATGTATGGAAGGGTGATCGCTTCGTATTTCCTACTCTTTTATGACATTACTATCTTTTGTAAATGTACGTTCAGGTTTTCCTTGGGCCTATCTTATTGAGTACATAGCCATCTGACGTAAAATGCATACATGTCATAACTATCCTCCATTTAGATTTTAGAGGATATAAATTGCACTAATATTTTCTGCAACACTGCAATTGGAAAAGTAGTCAAAACCCAATCGAATAGAGCGGGTAGCCGTAGGCTACCCTCGCCCAAAATATAACCTGACATTGTACGCCCGCACGGGGGAAGGTACATAAGTTGACATTTACTGTTTACTTTCCTTTTGACAGGAGTTGCGACTACTCGCAACAAAGACTAATTACTGGACCATAGCTTTATCAATCCAGCCTTTGTTTAAAAATTTTTGATTCACGCATATACTAGCTTTGTCAATAACCCTCAATTATGAAGCGGAGTTGCAGTGCTGTGTTTGTGAATTATTATCATATTTACAATAAACGGGATGGGTTAAGTATTCTGCCACCATATCCTTCAACATGCCAAGTTTTAAGTTCATCCGAGGCTGCCGAATTCATGCGGTGGTGGCACAATACAAAATGATTTTAAACTACCAAATTTTAGCCATGTAGACAGTGTGTACAATACAAGGTCTTCATGTGTGAGAGTGTGAACCCACCGATCCATGTCATCTCGATCACACTATTACTAGGCCTAAAGGTCGGACCACATACCTTTAAATTGGAGAATTCCAACTTCAATAATATTATCCCATAGTTGATTACTGGAAAGCTATAACTAGCAATATTTGTTGCTGCGGACAGTCCACCTCTTGTGTACTGTGCGCTTCCGTAAGAATACGGCTTGTAAGCTCAAATGAAACACCAATGGCTTTTAAATGGGGAGTATCCGATGGAAGCTACCCATCAACAACCAATAACCCCCCAATTGAGAATTGATCGATACGGTGAGGGAGTAAGAGAATGATGACCGGTGTTTTAATCGTGAGTTTATTGATTTTTCGAGGGTGTATTTTTCTTCTTAATTTTCACACATATTCATATTATTATTTTATTTTTGAACTGGAATACGATAAGTGTGGGACGGAATATTTAACGGGCTGCGTGAATTAGAATTATGTTTATAGTTTTCATGGGTCCTGGGCATCAGTTTTGGTGCACTGTTCTCTCCACCCACGGTCTCGACGAAGTGGTGCTGGACAACTGATTCCCAGACCCAATTATCTAACATAAATCACTTAGCTACGTCAATATCCCTTTACTTAATTCATTCCTTTCAATGTGAACCCGTGGATAGGGCAGGGCGCCAAAATCGACTACTGGATTCAAATACTGTAGATCTGTGTGTATAAACCTAGCCGATGTAAGTAATCTTTGCAGCAAATTAAATCTTAGAAAACAAGCGTTCCGTTGTTGAGGTAAAAGGGTACTTAAAGATGCAAAAGGGACCCAATCAGGGTTCAGGTTTTGACTCACTCTGTATATGCGATGTTTCATATTTTAGTTATGATAAATCAATCATAGCTGCCTCCTTATCCATTTTGTGAAAGATGGCAAATAAGCAACACGACTTACTGAAATGTCAATTTCGTGCCGTTTTCATCCCCAACTCTTTGGAAAGTAATAATTTTGACCACTTATTACATAGTTAATATAAATTATTACACATACAAGCTTACATCCACAGGACAAAACACATTTGTTTAGTATGTATTAAAAAACATTACAAATTATAAGGAAATAAGCCATGGTGTTTTATGAAAAATTATTGAGACTTTCGGACAGCCGTGGTTTACACCAAAACTTCACACAATTCAAACCGGCTGAAGATTGTAATATTTAAATTAATAGAGTAACGGATTTAACGCACACAAGTAGCAGAATATAGCTGCAACCATGAGACTAGGAAATATGTTGTGCAACAGGAGGACATTTGGTTGGCTCTATTTCAATTTTCCAGCATAACGTAGTACAATATATTGTGGATTCAATTGTTCCTCTTTTCGAACTGGAAAGAGTAGCAAAGCAGAAACGTCATAAAACTGTAGCCATATTTTGTCAATATTGCCAGGATAAGTAACAAAATATGATGTCGTTTCTTGTCTTATAGGTTGGCTTTTTGACGTCACAGGAAGTTACGACGTTTCTTTCATTTTGATGGGTGTCGTTTTCCTTACACAGCCGTGTTATTTCGTCGTTGAAGACGGTATTTCGTACATACGAAATAATAGATAAAGTGGCGAGAAAATGAAGACGAAGTCTAAAAAATATCACAGACAAGATTTACAGAAAACTCTTCATTCTATAATTTTAAATGTAGTATATAATTTAATATGAAAAAAAAGGGACGGCTATATTGAGATCAGGCCCAGATGTTGTTTACAGTGGCGGCGCCAGACCTCTTCATTTTATCATTTTAAATGGATGTAGCCTATTATGAAAAAGGAGACGGCTACATAGAGATCAGGCCAGATGTTGTTTATGCTTTAGAGCTAATACTGGATGAGATAAATTATATAAATAGCTTGATATTTTCCAAGTTACTGTGCCCCATAATGCAATGAATATGATAATGCAATACATATGATGTCATTTGTGCGAATTCCAATTGGTCAGGATCATGCTATGTTTACGCATAAAAATTATGTAATAGGTATTTTCAGGTATTTGGGGAAACATAACTAGAGAACAACATAACCATAAAAGCATAACAACATATTAGATAATAAAGAACTTGGCCAGTAGTTCAATTGCTTGTTGTTTAGTTCAGTATACCATAATTATAGCATGTGATATTTTGTCTGATATTATCTACGAGGCCAGAAGAGTTTCATTTTTTTTTTTTTGGAATCGAAAAGGATTCCAGTTTGTGGTCCTAAAAGTGGACATTTGCAACGCACGCATTTGATGGTAACACTTGTATTATTGTACTGCAGAATACTAGTGTCGTCGAGGGACAACCCCGTTGTTTTGAATTGATGGACAAATTTATACGCCGTACCAGGTGTGTTAGTACTTATTTTGGTATCATTGGAAAGCGAAGGACCATACCTATCCACTGGTATCAAAATCGTAAGCATAGAGTGCCGTGTAATGAATTCTCGAGGAGCAGTAACCCCCCTCCGCTTGGTAAACCGTGTTACAAAAAAAAGCTTGGTATGACCTTTTTGCTCGCGTGTGCTGTTAGATTCGTGTCCAGTTTGCTTTTGTTCCTGCCTTGCTACTCAGCTTCGTATTTTTTTTCTTCTGTATATTAAATTACCTTAGTTCATTAATATGTATTCCCTCTCTTTATTGTGTACTATTTGCTATATGTTGTTATTGTTATACAGGATCAATAAAAAAATACTCTGATTTAGACATTTTTAAAGATTTTTTTCCATTTTCTTCAGTTTTTTTCATACATACATACATACATACATACATACATACACACATACATACATACATACATGCATGCTTACAAGAGCTACATTGTGGGAGTTTCACTGAAAAATCTCTTAAAAAGACACTTTTTTAGACATTTTTTCAGAAAAATACACTTTTTAAACTATATAAGGAAGATTTCAAAACCTATATAGTTTTGAGATTTTTCTCTTAAAAAGACACTTTTTTAGACATTTTTAAAGATTTTTTCAATTTTTTTCATTTTTTTTTCATTTTTTTTTCATTTTTTTTACCAAAGAGTATTTATCCCCTCACACATTCTTAGCCAAGAGGATTGCGGCGCGCAGGCCTAATATAGTTTACTAACTAGACAAAACTCCACACAGTCTACTAATTCCTACCATTTTACGGAATAAACTCAATACTAGATTACAGTTTATTCCGTTATAGGACAATTCGTAACATAGTAACTCTAGTAAAAATACTCCCACAATGAAGGAAAATACACCCACAATGTAAAAAATACTCCCACAATGTCTCTTTATACCAGAAAATACTCCCACAATGTATCTCTAGTAAGTACATACATACATACACACATACATATACATACATACATACATACATACATACATGCATACATACATTTTTCTCATGGATGTCAAAGGTCAGAAATACATTTCAAAGTTCTTCCAGAAGTGACGCTTTTCCATAATTAAAAGAAGCGTTGCAGTTCAAAGGATGATTGTCCTCACAGCGAAAACTCCAAAATGACTATCTATCTATCTAACGGCCGTAGCCGAGATGCTGTTCACCATGTAGCGCCAAATGTCCCTGTTTGTCATTAAGTTGGGGATGTCAGATGGATCCTGCTGGATGTCTCGAGCAATCACAGACGACCCCTGTTTTGGCAGGGTATCCAACATGTTACGTCTGATACTACTTGATCAATCGCACGATGACAGTGACCGGCAAATCGGGCACGGCGTTGGGCAACCGAAGATGAAATTGGAGGGATATCTCCATATATATGTGCTTGGTCTTGTGCTCACGCCAGGATATGTTTTGTACTCCATAAGAAGTTGGTGTAGGTGCCATCCAGTCTATCCTGTAGCTCTTTCTTCATGGTCCAGGTCTCAGATCCATATAATAGGATACTCTCTACACATGCTCTAAAGAATTTCAGCTTGGTTGAATTGGAGATACCAGATTGCCATAAGTGGGTATCTTTATTGCAGGCTTCCTTAGCTTGTTCCTTTGCGTAACATGCGTCTTCTTGCTGTCCGCAACATAGGACCCCATATACTTGAAGTCCTTGACCTCTTTGAGTTGGCTACCATCGGTTTGGGTCATGAAGGTTGATGAGCATCTTCCTCATTGACAGTCATATATTCAGTCTTGCTGTCACGGCTCTCTTTACGAGTGTTCCGGTTGACGAGGCATTGGATGTCATTCAAGATAGGCTTGATAAGGATAACACCTTGAGGGATCGAACTCTATTAAGTGTGGACCAGATCATCGAGTTGCTCCGCTTTGTGCTCACTACATCTTACTTCACTTACCAAGGGGTTTTTTACAGACAGCGTCAAGGTGCATCGATGGGTTCGCCCTGTAGTCCCCTAACCGCGGACTTCTACCTGGAATGGTTTGAAGAACTCGCCATCAGTACCGCCCATGTCAAACCATCTTTCTGGGGTCGTTACGTGGACGATACTCTCGTTGTCATGAAGAAGAACCAAATTGACCTTTTACCAGACATCTTAATTCTGTGAATCCAGCAATCCAATCACAGTGGAGAGAGAGCTAGACGGCAAGATTGCTATGTTGGACACTCTGATGCACAGGAAACTGGACGGGACCATAAAGATCACCATCTACCAGAAACCCACTCATACCAACCAGTATTTGGACTTTCAATCCCATCATCCCTTACAACATAAGCTGTCTGTTGTTCGCACTCTATTTCATAGAGCGGAAACTTTTGTTACAGAGACCAAGACAAGACCATTGATAGAAATAACTCAAACAATCCCTCGGGATCTGTGGGTATAAAGATTGGGTGTTTGACACAGCCCACTCCCGGTCCCCGTGATTCGAGTACTCGACAACACGTTAACAGTCAACAGCACAAAGGAAGTGTGGTTCTACCTTACGTCCAGGGTGCCTCGGAAGCATTACGCAGGATTTTCACCAACTGGTATCATGCAGTCATTTTAAACAACAGAACACGCTTCGCTCTCTTCTCGTTGCCCCAAAGGACAAAACTCCATCCATGAAATATTCTGGCACTGTTTACCAGATAAGTTGTCAAGACTGTAGGTCCGCATATGTAGGTGAATCGTGGCAACCCCTTGCCGTCCGTGTTAAAGAACATCAAAGACCTGGAGCCGTCAACTCACCTGTTTTTGATCATAATAAGCAGGGACTATAAACATTGACTGGACATTGTCAAAATTCTGGATAAAGAATCTGATTGGTTCAGCAGAGGGGTAAAGGAGGCCATCCACATCAGGACTTCACAGAGTGACCTCAACCGTGACCAGGGGCGGCACCGTCTTTCCAGAGCATACAACACTCTCCTTTGTCATAGACCACGTGACCTTCGGTCACGGTCTGATGATCTCTGACATCTCAATCATGCAAACCATCCACCCACTCGTGAGTGATCAACTACAGTGTTACGATGGCGAAAGCTCCAGGTGAGCAATAATTGCTTTGAAAACGGGTTAGAGTGATTCTATGTGAGCAGCATGGAGTTGTAGTTCTTAGAGGCCAGTGATGACAGCGTGATTCCCTCTGTATTTTGGGTTTGTTGGAGGGCGCCCTTTCTTGGTAGAGAATGATGATGATGTTGAAAAAGGCAAGCTTTTTTGTTTCCCCTTAGGTGTTGTTTCCAAAATTCTAAAGTTTTTTTGATCATGGAATAGTGGATTCTTCAGACTCTGCAGGAATGTTGTCGGGACCAGGTTCTTGGTGTTGTTCAGTTCAGGCAGATCTGAAGCCCTCTATAGTGAAAGGTCCAGTCGGGACGGGAAGGGTGTCTGCTATCTTGTGATTGAAGAAAGGTTCATCAAGGTTCTGTTATTCTTAACTGGCTTGCCAATTAGATACTAAAGTGCTGAAACCATTGTCATGGCCTCTTCAGTTTGTTTCGCCTTTGATTCTTATAGGTGGGGCAACCTTCTTACCAGTCAGCTCCCTCAGGCCTCCCAGGCAGCATGCATCTTGTTTTTCCAGATTTAGGGCGTCAAGTGCTTCAGCCTTGGACTTCACAAAATGACAAGTGTGCAGTCTTAAAAAATCCTCAGTATTATAATCCATGGGTATCTTCTCTGTCTTGAAGCATAATTTGTCCAGCAGTTGAAGACGCCAAGATTGAATAAGTCCTCGCCGACACAATATTCTCACAGTATATCAGTCCCACATATAATCGCCATGATTTCTATATGTCCACAATTTGCAATCTTACGTTTATCCCCACCACTTATAAGATTATAAGGATTTCACAAAGTTCACCAAGTCCCCCTTAAAATAGCTATGAGCACAGAATCGTGCATAAACATAACTTAGCACTGGCTGACAATTGGATTTCACTTAAAGACATTATCAGTGGATTCATCAAAAAGAGAAAAAACATTTGAAAATTTTGCAGGAATAGCTTAAAAGTGCAGGGTAAGCCCTGTTAATTTCATAAGTTCCGTTTTTAACTGAAGATTGACGAAAAGTAAGAAAAAAAACGGCGGGTGTTCAAAGATATACCTCTCCATCAGCTTACGTGTTGTCAGTAAGTGTCCGTACAAATATATCATGTTGTCTTTGTTATGTTGCTTTCAGTCTTAACATTTGCAGCATATGTTACCTGTTAACTGTTACAGATATTCACACTCTGATTAACTTAGATGATTTTTTGATTTTCTGATTTAGCAATCACTGATCCTCTGCATTTCATCATCTTATATTAAACAAAAATCATGGGAAAATACTTATTTTGGCAATCTGTTTTGATCTCAAAGCATAATAAGTTGACTCAGTTTCTAGATTTAACATTTGGGGATTGCCATTCACTCTCTATTGGAAACCACAGGTGCATATCTCAACATAGCACTACGGGAATTCCACCACTTTCTCCTTTTTCAAGTTAAACAACGTACGTACCCGTTATAAAATGTTTTCTCAAGTAAAATTGAGAAATAAGTACAATAATATTTTAAATCACAAAAATGGAGGCTAATATACAATACATACATACATACATACATACATACATACATACAAACATACATACTACACACATCACACATACATACATACATACAGAACATACATACATACAACCTACATACATACAGACATACATACATACATACTACACATACATACAACATACCAATGGAAAGAATCGATGAAATGTAGTGGGGGAGACTTGTTGAGAGATTTGAAGGCTGGAACAAGGGTACGGAATTGGATGCGTTGAACAAAAGGAATCCACTGAAGCTCCTTCAGTAGAGAAGAGGAATTCGTTTTGGTTTCTTCTTGAAGATGAGCCGGGTATACCTGTTTTGTCGAATTCTCTGAGGACGAGTAATGTTCTTGTAGGAATTCATTGAGACGGCCCTACAATAATCCAGCCTGGAGAGAATAAGAGCACGGACTAACACTGTACATGTTAAAAAAATTTCCGTTACCATTAAAAACAGATTTTCCGTAAATTACGGAAAGATCTTTTTTTACAAAACAATAAAAATCAAAACAAAAAACTAAAAACGTTAATTTTACGGAACCTATTTCACAAAATTTCTGGCAGCAATATTTCCGGCCTTTTTTTTTGGTCCTAATTAATTTACGGAAAAATTCTGTTAAAATACCCATTTTTTCGCATAGTATGAGACAAATTTCTGTAAATTACTGTCAAATTCCGTTAATTGACAGAATTCTGTAAATTTCCCTAAAACTCTGAAATACTGCTGCCAGAAATTCCGTAAATTTACTAACTTTTTTAACAGTGTAGTGGAATTGACAATTACGGAACCGTGGGTCCTGTTCAGGTTCATTTTTGAAAGGTTCATAGAGCCGGACCAGTTGTAGTCACAACATGATCATTCACCTTCTTTGTGACCCACCCAATCAAACAACACACACCAAGGTTCTAACCGAAGGAGAAAGAGGAATCTCAACATCATCTAGTGGAAGACACAAACTGTCCACCCCCCCCCCCCGACGGTGCTTCCTTTTTTTTATACTGTTTCTACAGAATGTACCATCAAAATATTATTTTTGAACTCGCGAGTTTACACTTCTCATTTATATTTCAATGACCCAGCCATTTCCCAGGTACTCACAATTCGTAAGGTCATTCCATATTCCGCTGGCAGCTTGGTAAATGGGTTCCTTCGGCAAACGGCATCATAAGGGTTAGAATAATGATTTCGTGATTTTTTTTCTAATAAGCGGAAGAACTGCTTGTTTCAAATATCTAAAACTTTTTTTATCAAGCCAAGTAGTTTTTTTGGATAAAACCTAATCAATCACGGTCCTCTTCTTTTTGACTTTACCCTGTATTCAGCCATTTCTTCACGTTTTTTTATCAACGAGGTTAAAATGAAAGGGCAAGACCTAGGTAACAAAATGTATATTTCTGAAAACTTTCAAAATGGTCTGTAAGCCGTAAGATAGATTGCTTGTTTCGAATATCTGACATTTTTTTTTATCAAGCTCAATTAGTTTTTTGATAAAATAAAACATCGAATCACGGTCCTTTATTTTTGACTCACACTGTATAACGCTCGAAAGACGCAAACCCACAAACCAAAGTTGCAGTTGTTTGGATTTTTCAATTTTTCAAGACAAAATGTGCACCCTCTTTCAATTCCCCCAAGTGAAATCACTTAATTATTATGTGAATGGGCATTTCAAGTTCAGCTTCCCGGTTGAGATATGCTTTCATCTCATGTTTCAAAGGGTAAATACTTCACACAATCTCAAAGTGGTCAGTACTTAGTTACGGAGTAGACCTACAGTTCCAGCCCTGGTATTGATCTGTTAACCTTTAATCATGTTTAGTTATTGCCCATAATAGTAGGGACTGTAGTGAAAGAGTGTGCACTTCCGGATAAATTGTGAATTTTTGCACACAAGTGATTTAGGGCATTGTTTATCCAAAAATGTGATGGACGCACTTGCCAACCCCCCTTATTGGCCGCTCCAGCTGGGTTTCAAGGTTATACAGTGGGTCAAAAATTTAAAATGTTCCTACTATGTTAAAAAGCACACCACGGGTTTTTGTCTGGTTACAAAGGATTCCAAACGGTATTAGGGAGTCAGATCTAAAGCCGAAAGTTCCTCTCGTTACGCAAAACCCAGCATTTCGAGTACATAAGGAAATTTTTTCTTGGCTTAAATTAATGTTAATATATCAGATGTTGGAAAAGTTTTTTAGCAAGGATTTAGCAAAATCATTATTTTTCGGAGTTATGACCTAATTAACATACAATTTTGGTCAGTGATTTTTGGTTTTTGCACACTATGTTTCTTTTTCCGGGTGTAACACAATAAATGAATAATTTGTATCGTTGTTATTTTTTGTTGTTTTTTGAAGTCCAGTGATTGATGTATCTAAAAACACACTTGTTTGTGATTAAATATTTGTTTACCAGGTTGTGTCTGTATTTTTGGAATAAATTAGAATGCAAATTTTTGATTTTTAAAGCAACTTATCGCAACTTTTGTTAATGATTTCATCGTCACAAAATCATAAGAACGTGACATTTGTGACTGGCAATGTATTCTAATTGAACTAATATACACTCGCCAACAAGCAGTAACATTTTGACTCAATAAAACAAATGAAGTTAAATTTAGAAAATATAGCGCTTGTAATTTGGGTTGAAAAATTCGTTTAAAGATACTACATGTGACAATGCAGCCTGTGTTCTTTCAATAGCCACGTGTGGGCCGCAACATTTATCCATTATCATTATAATGCGTACGTGTCAATAGAGAAAAGACTATTGTGACGTAGAAAACCCAGCAGCGGGCATACAGCCTGGCACTGAACCATGTGTATAATTAAAATGCACGTTTTGTCGTCTAGGGGAATTAGAATGTAACATTATTTCAGTTATTTTTGTAATTTTATTAATTAAAGAAGACGTATTTCGTTAAATAAAGAATGAATTGCGATCATACTGTTCTGATTTAGTGACTTGTGGAAGAGTGCTATTGATATCGCTCGATTGAGGTGTTTTTTTATGATTAAAAAAAAAAATCCCAGCATTCCAATATTATGATGTTCAAAATGCACTATTTATTGCATCCATGCGGGAGCGAAAGTACGGGTTCGAATGTGAATAAAGGTATACAGAATAAAGTTAGGTCCGTCACATATGGTAAATATAAGATATTAACTAACAATACCGCTACTACAGCCTGTTCATTGCCCTTGAAGGAAGTCTGGCGCCCTATATAGAACGCCCTAAATTTGGGTCAATTGTTTTGATTTTATACGTTTTTCTTCACAATAGATCAACGAAGTCCCTTTGACGAAAATCCTTTCGTGGTGGGGTGGACGAAATAAAGGTTGATTTGTTTGTATATAAAAAACGTTATCGGTCTGGCAATTGAGAGCCAAGATGTTCAATATTTTAGGCTTCCTTTCTAATTAGGCTATCAGCTGAACCCAGTTTCAGACCGTTTCGTTGCACCCCCTGCGGACACAGGTTTTTTGGTACCATTTTGAAGCTGTAACCATGTAGATTTAGAACCTGCTTGTTTCCAAGCATAAAAAGTGTCCCAAAGTGGTGGAAACAGCACTTTTTTACCATTTCATATACTTTTTTCAATGAAAATACCCCAAAATCAAGTTTTCTATAACATAACATCGTCAATTTACAACACAGAAAGTATGAATTGGTTGTCACAATGCAACAAATTGTGTGTCTATCAAACTAAATATTGTAAGCACAAATATGTTCATAGTCGCTAATTTTTCTTAATTTTGACCAAAAATTTTCAATTTTTGGTCCAAAAAAGCCTCATTTTTGACATTTTTTAGGTGCCAAATTTTGCATTGTTTTTAGTGTATTTATAATTTCGCACATTCAATGGCTGAACATAGATTTCTATGACGTCCAAATAGAAGCCCTGACACAGTAAATTTGGAATCCGCTGTGCCTGGGCACAAAATATGTCCCAAGTAGTGTAAAAAAACTTATTTTTTCCCATTTCAGATGATTTTTTTTCCAGAAATCCCCAAAAATCATTTTTTGAGCATAAAACAGTATTCTCAACATAGGAACTAGTGATTCATGGTGTCCAAATGAGCAAATTACATGAAGAACCACATATGTGCTAAACATGTGCCAATTTTTAAAATGTTCTGGTTTTTTTGGCCAAAAATGTCAAAATTTTGCCCACAACACCCTTTTTTGTACATTTTTTAGGGGAAATTTTTGCATTATTATTGTATTTCTAAATGTCCACCTTCAACTGTAACACAGTTTTTTTGATTAATATCATATTAAGCTCTGACACAGTAAGATTTTGGAATCCGCTTGCGCATGTAGTGCACAAAAGATGTCCAAAAGTAGTGTCAAATAAACTTTTTTAGGCAATTTAATGAATTTTTCAAAGAAACTACCCCCAAAATCAATTTTTGAGCATAAATTCAGTATTTTCTCAACATAGAGACTTGATGTCGGGTATCAAATGAAGCAGATATGTGCCGATCTTATTTAAATTTTGGTGTTTTTGGTTCAATATGTCAAAATTTTTTGGCCCCAAAACCCATTTTTTTGACACTTTTTTAGGAATTGTTCTTATGAATTATTGATTTCTAAATTTGTTTCACAGGTCCAAATGTTAACATTCAGATTTTTTTTGATGTTATATTAACGCTCTATACAGTAAAATTTTGAATCTGTCTGCGCCTGGCACAAAAGATGGTCCAAAGTAGTTTCAACAATAAACTGTTTTGGCCATTTAAAAGTGGATTTTTCCATAGAAAATACCAAAAAATCACATTCTTTGACATAAAACAGAGCATTTCTCACATAGAAACACAATTTCCTGTCGTCCAAATGAATTAGCAAATTACATGCCTCCAACACCAATGTATGCTAATCATGTGCTTACTTTTCTTGTTTAACTTTTTGGTGGTTGGGCTCTCAAATAGCAATATTATGTCCCCACGACAGCCTATTTTTTTTGACATTTTTATAGGGAAAATTTTACATGATTATTGTATTGGTATAATTTTCGCACCTTCAATTTCTGTACATGATTTTAGATCGTCATACACAAGAAAACGTTGTTCCCTAAAAGTCTTAAACAAGTTCGTTTCACGTGTGAATCTGACCTTTTGTTCACTTCCACCTGCGGGTTAAACAACTTTTTTAAAACTTTATAACCAACTGTTTAAAAAAGTGTCTTTGTTCCGATTTTTGTTATCGTGTTCTATCGTGATCCTCACCATCATGTACCTTGGGAAACACGCTTGTGGTTTTGATGCTAGACGCGATGATGCGTAGTGATGCCCTATCAATACTGTGTCAATATTGATGGTTAACAGTAAAACGGTAGTTTTTATCGTGTAACTTGAGAAAGAAATGGATTTGAAAGCTGAAATTTCAAGACGACAATAGGAAAATACGGGCCTTTCCTCTGATATCAAAATTGATACTAACTTCCGGATAAATCGGGGATCCCAAAGACGATCGGAACAATCACCTTTAAACTTTGTACAAACATGTTTTGCAGGTATTGAAGCTTGCCAGTAAATTTGGATGCCACTGAGCCTGGGCACAGAAATCTGGGTACAAAAGAAGTGTAAAAAAACTCTTTTTACCATTCATAGATTTTTTAATAAAAAAATACCCCAAAATGCATTTTAGAGCATAACAACCAAGCATTTCATAACAAACCATGACTCCGGTGTCCAAATGAACAGACTGCATTGGCTACAAAACCAATTTAAGTTAAAAGCATGTGCTCGATTCTCCTTAGCTATGATGTTTTGGCCAATTTTTGCCAAAATGTCAATTTTTGATATTCTTAGGAACAAGATTATTATTGTATTTCGAATTTAATGCATTCAAATGCCAACACAGAATTTACGATATCAATCTTTAAAGCTTGTGCACAACAATAAATTGGAAACCTACCTGTTTGTAAGGCCAAAAAGATGCTCAAAATAGCTGTAAAGAAACGTTTGCCATTTCCATTAGTATGGCCAGCATTTTCACAACATAGAAACATAATTTGTTGTCTAATGCAAAAGGTCAATTTTCTGGACAATTCTTTCTTTTGGAAAGTATTCATCATATGTATTTATGATTTCTATTTGCAAATGCTACACATCGTTATCACATTATATCAAAGGTCTGGCACAGAAATTTTGAAATCTGCTATATCTAAAGCACAAAAGAACATCCAAAAGTAGTGTAAAAGAACATTTGTTTCAATTCATGTACGGCAATTTTGTTTTCAAAGAAAACTCCCAAAAACTCAAGTTTCAGATATAAAAACCTTGTAAGCATTTCACAGCACAGATTCTATGTCTTTGGGATCAAATTAAAGCAAACTAGCATGTACATTGCTAAGGCAAATAATTGCCAAATATGTAGGGTGGCATGGTCTTGTGGTTGGAGACCTTGTTTTTGAAACTAAGGTGTCTATGGTTCAAAATCTATAGGAGCTATTAAATAAACCCCGAATTACTATCCTCTAATCTTCATAGTTTGATTTGATATTGCTTGGCTAATATGCCACCATGAAAATCTCAGTTCCCAGTGCATGTATTTGGTAATTTATGTGAATGTTACCACCATTGTACCGCATTTGTAAGTTACCAGATGTGTGCATTTCTATGGAGTAGCAACCTGGCATTGATTAACCTACTGCTGTTGTATGAAGCCTAAAGAGTTGCGTTGTTGTCTCATTTAAACATGATGGCCATTCTTGGTCGAGATGTGCACTGCAACACGTCCATGGTTTTTGGTTTTGCTTTAATTGTGGTGGTAGACTTTGGAATGAATATGAAAATCCTTAATCCATTGTTTTCCATTCATTGGAACTTGAATTGGCATTGAAAAGTGCTTGTGCCCAGTGTGAAATACAATGATTTAGAATGATACACAGATAAGTAATGAGAACCCCACAACTTTGTAAAATCATTATCTATGGGTACTATATATGTTTAGAATTCCAAATGTGGCATCAAAAAGTTCACAGAGATTTTTTCCTTTTTAGATTAATGAGGCCAAGTATGAAACTTTGTTAATTCAGGGCCAAAGTAAGATTTTTTTTATTTCACTTAGAGTCCTATCGTAGAACTTTCAATCAATCAATTATGAGCACATTAGAAAAGTAATATGTGAGGGACAAAGCTCATTGAAAATGGTAATTGTACCATTTTTTGACACAATTTTTGACCCCTTGAAAACCCAATGTTTGACATGCTTGATAATCATACCCCTCTACTCAGATATGTTTGAATATATATCATTTAACAACTTCCTTTGAAGAACTAGCTTGGTGTCTTCGTTTTTTCACAACAAAATACTCGATTGCCACACAAGGTTATGGGACCCAGAGTCATTGTGCTTCGCACGTTGTAACATTCTATGGAATAGCACCAAATTGTCCTTGTGCTAAAAATGTGAAGACATCAAGACACCAAGCTGGTTCTTTCAGAGTAGTTCTTAATGATGCATCTTCAACATATTTGAAGTAGAGGGGTTGTGTCGGAATGTCGACATTGGTTTTCGGGGGGGGGTCCATATGTGTCAAAATGCAAATTTAGGATTTTTCAATGGGCTATCACCACTGTTAATTACTTTTGTGATTATTATTGTACTGGTAGCAAAGTCCTGCTGTGCGATTGTTACTTTTGGCGTTCTGACCACCCCCCCCCCCCCCACCCCCCCCCCCCCCAACTTGTCCAAATGAAAAATATTGCATGTTTTATAAAACTTTTTGCATCACACATGCACCATTTTGGTGGTGTGCCCCCCCCCCCGCCTCCTCTCTAAATTTCTGAATAGGTATACCTGCGGGAGAACGAAAAGCGGTATGAAGCTCAAATTGCAGGATTTTCATTTTTTTTCTCATATCTGGTCAACCACACCCACCCAAAAAAAAAAAAAAGGAAAAGAAAAAAAAATCCATTAAATGTTCCCGTGGACATCTTGGGTGTTGACATGGAATAGGCCCACTGACTTAGGAGGAAGAGGCCCTACAACACACCAGTTTCATCAAATATCACCCCAATTGTAGGCCCCCTACACTCTAGATGTAAACTCTAAAAATGATGGTCCCTAATTTCCACACTCTTTTGGTGATTTATTTTAAACCCCTGTAATTTAGAGTGTATGCATGCACAATTGCACAAATCAAATGCAATTTCCAAAGCGGGCACATTGAGTTTAAACCGTGCTAAATACACATCAAGTTTCTCCTTATTCTATGGGGGTTTACTACCCAGCAGTTTTTCATCACCACAAATCAAGTTCACAACGCATTCCATCAGAATCAATCTATATATTGAAAACTTCGATTCCTCGAGATTCCACGATTTTTTAAGAACTTGGAATCGGGGTCCCCCCCCCCCCAATTCTGTTTTTATAGCAGATATTTTGAGGTTTTGAGCATTACACAATGTACAATAAATTGGGTACGCCGTTCCGTTTTTTAAATTAATTTTAAGATACACTGCTGGCACATTTGGAAAAATCTTACACTAAACAGAATTGCCCACTGTTTCAAACATACTGCACACTGGCACTGCTATAGATTGGCTTGGATAGTGCCCCACAGCACCCCCCTTGTACGAATGGAATCAACGGCATCTAGAGTCATCAGAGGTCAGAAGCCAGCCCCAAATTGGCCAGATTATCAAATTGCTGCCCTTGTTCAAGGCCAGTCTGAAATTACACACAATTACAACAAATTTTGACCAACCATTGTATAGCCATGCTATTTTTAGAATCCGATGTCCAACACAAGTGTCTGCGGTTTTCAGCCTTCGCTCAGCGCTACCAGACAGGCGGCCCGCCTCGCTATGAGCAATTCGTGGGAGTTTAACATTTCTATTATGGGAGGATATTCGTGTGTGGTGTTGACTTGTGAACGTAGCAATTCCTAAACGGGAGTGATTCGTGCACATATTATGGTAAGAATAGATTTCTGAGACATTTTTCATTTACCGGTTTTCCATGGGGGCGCCAGCCTAAGGCCCTGGAGTGGGTGTGGTGTGTGGGGGAGATTTGCGTGGGGCACCGTTCTAAGGCCCAGGGTAGTGTTCTTACAGATCATTTTTTCTTGTATCCCGGTGTAAGAGTAGCATGGGCTCAGCTAAGGCCTCGGTGGTGGGGGGGGGCCTCACCAACAAAACCAATGATTATATACGGGATATACCTCGGAAAGGAGACATAGCCGAGGCATCTTGAACAAGAGCTATCGAATTGCATGCTGGTGGTTTCACATGCATGTCGATCATTAGCCGTAACCAGGCTTTTTTTCAGAAGGGGCGTAAGGTGGGCATACCTATTTCCGACGGGAAGCATATGTTAAAATTTGTTAGTATAATATATAGCTATGTTGTTTTCAACGTAAATTAGCATGTGGTGCGAAATTAAATTAATTTTTCAGGGTGGCAAGGGGGGATTGAATTTCCCCACAATGTGTAAGCTGCTTCCCCTGCTCCAACCCGCCCCCCCCCGGTAGGGCCATGTATGTAGCTCGATTTTCAGACACTGGATGCCATTGGTCCTTGTGTAGTGACAATATTGGGTGAACTCATGTGACCCTGGTGATCTATTGACCTTTGATTCCATTCACAAACCTGATATATCAAATTGCTTGGGGTTTGCACACATGTGTCGATCGATTTTCATGACAACCTTAATATATTGGTACTTTGTTAGTTGTAGCCACCTGTTGGTTTCATGTGACCTCATTTGACCTTTGTCCGCATTCCAAACCGCGATGACAGACGACACATGCATTCGGTGGAATGTTATAATTTGTATTAAAGGGATGACCCAATTTAAGTATCAATTTTTCATCTTGAGAGAAATTAAGGCTTTCAACCGTTAACCCCGGCATCTGTTAAGTTTTCGCACCAATATTTAATCCGTTTTGATGTGCAGAGCTTAAAAATTTGAATTTATAGCTGGACAACTTTGAATTACGTTGATAGCATGAAAATATTGAATAGATTTTAAAGTGACAGGAGAGATTTTTTAGGATTGAATTTTCCTCTCAAATTTTCACTAAGGGGATCGTTTGTAGACACCTGCCGAAACGTTTGGAATGTGTTGTTGGACGAACAGGTGCAAAGAAAACCGCAACTTGTTTTGAACTTGCCTGTATCGTAATGGTATCCCCATAGAAAACCATGCTTTTGATTTCTGGCGTGCACGACAGAAACACTAAATCATTATCTTATACATAAAGACGGCGGTATTCGGCTTATTCACTCCAGGTGTGATCTATCCATTGGTAACATGCCAAATATGTAAAAACCTAGGTTCGAGAAAAATGGGGGCGCTTCTTTCTGGAAATCTCCTCATGTCTCTTTAAGGTGTTTTTCTTATAATGACTTTGACTTTGAGCTTTAACTGCTAGGACGGGTTGCCCTTTGCTCTTCTCATGATTAATTCTCCTCCATTCTGGTCCGCCCTTTGCAATTATTCGGCCCATTGTGAGGTCCAAGCCTGTGCCTTGGGGGGATCTGGTCCCTTCCATCTTGCCTGGTGGGCGACCTGGCTTTTTACGCTTGTTGAAGTCTTGCGTATGGCTTTGTATGGTACTCTGTGTTCCGGCATCCTGACGACATGTCAAACCACTTCAGCCGTCTTCTGGTGACCTGCATCATGAATCATGTGATGTTCAAAACGCTCTCTATTTCATCATTTCTATTTTTTCCAGATGGTTTTTCACCTCCTAGGAATGGACCGGAGACATCCTCATCCCCAAGCTTTCTAGCTTTGGCAGTGTTGCTTGCGCAATACCCAGGACTCTGCTCCATAGATGGCAATGGGGAGTATAATAGACTGGTATATTCTGACTTTAAGCGATCTTGTGTGATGTCATTTATTGCTCCAGATGTTATTCCTGAGTCCTACCGAATGCCCATTCTGCCAGTCTTGTACGCCTCTTGAGTCCTCCTTAACTGAAGGCACATTACTTCCAAAAAGACAACAATCATTTACTTTGTCCATAGGGTGTCTGGTTAAGGGTGATGTCTCTTTGGTCATCGGACTGATCTTACATTTAGATGGGTTGATCTTCATTCCCCATTTGGCGCAGGGCTTTTTCCAGTTCGTCTGTAGGATAGCTTAACTTTTCAAAGACCATTTTCCAGCAGGGTTGTGGTCATCGGCATAACGAATGGTGTTGATTTTCATTTTCTTATTAAGGCCTAACCAATTGAAAAGCCTTGCGATTTGTTAAACTGAGAAATATTTGATCGGGACCCACATACCCATGGTTTTGGGAAACGGTCATTTTATCCCCCTCTTCTTGCTTTAGTATAAGGGTTTTACCCCCACCCCCCGCCCGCGCTTTAGCAGAAGGGGGATTTTGTTCTAGCAAATCTGTCGGTGTTGTCATCGGCTTTCCTGTCCGTCTGTTTCCGTTTCTAACCATCAGACTCTGACCCAATCTTGATGACACTTGCACCACATGACCTTTTAGTATCTACTTCTACTTGCAAAATTGTGACAGACATGTCTGAAG